>CAIGQZ010032675.1:610121-633599 GCA_903798205.1 Danio tinwini
CAGTGGAATGAACCGCCAACTTTCCCAACATAGTTCAATGGCTTGTTGTTTTTACCAAATCCATAGCTCCAACAAACTTATTCAAACAAACAGCATTGCATAAATGGGTTTGAAATCAAAGTTTCTCCTAAATCTGATGTATGGGCTTTAATAAATCATGCAAAAATAAACTAGCTAGCATACAGAGTAATATACCATACATGTTTCATTCCAGACATTTACACATTTCAGCATGTGTTTTTTAAATTAAAAGCTTTTAAATGTTGTTTGAAGAGTGCTTAATGCATATGCAGGCATGCTATAAGTGCAAATAAAACTATAATAACAAATCAGTCATTAGATGTCAAATTTTCAGCTGATCATTTTTGTGAATGATTGGCTGAAAAGTTGGTGCATCTCTACTGTAAATGAAATGTGATGTATAAAAAAAAAAGTAATGTTAATGTGTTTTCAGCCGAAGGAAAAAAAAAACGACAAAAAGGTTAGCAAAATAAAGGTTATGCTTTGCTGGTTTTACTCTTATCGGACACAGAAAGCACTGCGCAAAGAAACCCATTCATTTCAAAGGCTTGAGCCACATCAGGATATTTTGGATATTTCTAAAGGGAACAGGATATTTCTATGTAGCATACTTGTTCCTAGTGCTTGCAACTGTGTTGTCATGGTAATGCTAGTAAAACGACACCTCTAGACACCTCGTTCACGCTGCGCTTTGAAACCCATTAATTTCAATGGATTGTGCCACACAAGGGTACTTTGGATATTTCACAAGGGAACAGGAAATTTCTATGTAGCATACTGGTTCCTAGTGCTTGCAACTGTGCTGTCATTTTACTAGCGACGCTAGTAAAATGGCACCTCTAGACACCTTGTTCACTGTCAATACTCTTTTACAATCAATAAAATATCTAGTTTCATAGGCTTTTTTTAAATAAAAAATATTTAAGTTACTGGGTTAATTTGAAAAAGTCTTTAAAAAATTACTTAATATTTTTTTTAGAATATTAATAATAATAATACAACAATTAAGAGCTCTATTTTAACGATATAGGCACAAAGGCTAAACCTCATGGCGCAAAAGCACTACGGATGCTTTTGCTATTTTAGGGACAGAAAAATACACTCTGTGCACCGGCGCATGGGCTAACAGGGTTGTGCTTATTCTCTTAATGAGTTCTGGGTGTGTTTTGAGCATAACGTGCATTAAACAAATCAGAGTGTCAACTTCCATTCCCTTTAAGAGTCAGTTGTGTTACGCCATTGCACATTTGTTATTTACTTGGCGGATTTTGTACTGTAAGAGGAAAAACTGAATGCTTCACTAGTGAGAAAACAGTTAAACAGAGCATCTGCAGCATGAGGATAAAGAACGAGCATCCTCCATTCAGCCTCTTTACTTTCTCTTTACTTAACTTTTACTCTTTACTTTACTACTGTGTGGTCAAAAAACAGAGTTATATCAAAAAAATTCCAGCAAATGAATAAATGAACGATAATAACCAAATAATATCCAAACACATGTCCTATGCCCCATATGGTCTAAAACCCGACAGATGGACAAATCTAAGCTTTTTTTTTGTTTTGTTAAAACAAACATAATTATGCATATAATAAATAATACTACTACTAATAATAACATTATACAAAAGCAAATTGTCATGAATAAACTGAAAAATGCACCCCGAGATGAAGTCATGGAGGCAGTGGTTTTTATATTTATGTAGAAAATAATAATTTTTGCAACACTTTAATCCTTTAATTATATTTCATATGTAAAGATATCTGTGTATTGCTGTACATCCTGTGTGTATTAGGCAATGTGTATGCGTTTAAGGCGCACAACTAATGTGCTCTCTGCTGGACTTTAGACCTGCTTTCAGCTGGTCAATTGTGCAGTATATTGTAGTTCCTCAAAACAACAACGCACCAACAATGCGCCTTAACACACCTCCATTCTACACAGGAACAACCATAAGTCCACAAAACGGCACAAATGGATTTGCTATTTAAGCAACGTGGCACATAAAGGGAAAATTAAGGTTGCGCTGGTCTGAAAATAGCAACAAATTGCACCAAACTAATCTTTCACCTTTTTGTGCCGGGTGTATGATAGGGCCCAAATATTACAAAGCAACTTCGATTTGGTTTTCGAGATAAGTGCATTCAGTATATTGGGTTTTGATTTGGGCCATCATTTTCATTTTAGCAAATCAATAATTTAGAGCAATAATCTGACTGATTATTTTGAACATTTTCAATTGGCAGATGTTATCACTCCTGCAGTTCTAATAAACATGGACTGAGCAGTTGTACAGGGTTAGTTCCATAACGAGACCCCATAATGAGAACAACAAAATAGAAATACTCACGCGGCATTATTAGGACACCAGTGCAGGATTGTGTGAGGTTGGAAATGAAAAGACTCAAATTCTTGAAATACTGTGTGCAGAAATTGTGCAGCTGCTTGGTGAATTCAGCCTCAATCTCTTTCTCTGTTTTATTTATGACACAGAAAGTTTTGGTGGCTGCCTGTCTCTGTCTATGTCACAAGGGAATAAAACGGCAAATCAATTCACAGCCCACTGTCTCTCTGTGTGTGTGTGTCAGATTTTTTTTCTCCATTCATTGCAGGAACAATGTCCTTTGTACATTTCTTTCATTTTTATCCTTTCCTTCCATTCAGTCCGTCCATCTTTCTGAACATAGGGTCAAGCAGAGAACAAATAACTGGCCACTATCAGAAACACCGCCAAAATAATGTGTGTGTGTGTGTGTGTGTGTGTGTGTCTTTTTAACACCGAGACAGCTGAAATGAGAAACTGTTTGTGTACGCCCCGAGGAAAGACAAATCACAAATGAGATCTCTTTAAAATCTCAATTGTCTCTACTAGAGAGTGTCGGGATTAAACGCAGAGTTTTGCATACGTCTCCTCAGACTCAGATGTTTCTCCAGACCTCAGTGATCTCACATATGTCTCCTACTGCTGTTCAGAAGAGATGCTCATTTGCAATTCTATTAAGAGAGCTTTACAACTACCAAAGTTAACTTTTCAAGTGTTTTGGCCATTCATTGACGGAGAGGAAAACTTTTGAAAATAGATTTTAAAGTATAAAGTTTTGGTCACACTTTATTTTAAGGTACAATTCTCACCTTAACTATGACTTTTGCTTTCTAAACTCCTAAGTTGCTGCTAATTAACAGTTACAGAGGTAGTAGTTGGGTTTAGGTATTACAGTAGGTAGGATTAGGGATGTCATTCATTCATTTTCCTTCAGCTTAGTCCCTTATTTATCAGGGGTCGCCATAGTGGAATGAACCGCCAACTATTCCAGCCTATGTTTTACTCAGCGGATGCCCTTATAGCTGCAACCCAGTACTGGGAAACACCCATACACTCTCGCATTCACACACACACACTCATACACACTATTTTAGTTTTATTAAATTCCCCTATAGCGCATGTGTTTGGACTGTTGGGGAAACCGGGGAGAACATGGAAACTCTATACAGAAATGCCAACTGACCCAGCCGGGACTCGAACCAGTGACCTTCTTCCTGTGAGGCGACAGTGGTAACCATTGAGCCACCGTGCCACCCAGGATTAGGGACGTAATGTATTATAAGATCATGAAGAATATGTATTTTATAAGTACTGATAAACAGCCAATGAGCAACTACACTGTTAGAAAAAAATCCATAAAAATGACAGTTAAAAACAGCAGCTGTGGTTGCCAGTCTACTGCCGTTAAAAATACGGTACAAATGAAAATGTCTATATTTTACGGTAGTACAAAAAAAAAAAAAACTGTATTTAATTTTTTATACTGGTAACAGACCTATCCTTTGTTAAGTGTGGTTTATTTATAAACTAATTTCGAGAGGATCACACGCTTATAATCAACACTGCTGGCACCTTATTAGCTCCGTAATCTGCCCTATTAGATGATAACGGACACACTACAAATAACCAGAGCTTTCACTCCACTTATCTTCGTCTTGAAGTTCCCCCCCTTCCACCCCTACTTCCACTCTTTTTCCTATAGGGGTGACACGGCGACCCAGTGACTAGCACTGTTGCCTCACAGCAAGAATGCCGCTGGTTCAACCTCCTATTGGGCCGGTTGGCATTTCTGTGCAGAGTTTGCATGTTCCCCCCGTGTTCGTGTGGGTTTCCCCCGGGTTCCCCGGTTTCCTCGGTTTCCACTGTCCAAAAACACACACCATAGCCAATCGACTAAACTAAATTATTACCTAAGACAACCTTAGTTTACACTTCTTACACGGCGACAAGCAGGGGAGTTCTCGAGACCTTCCAGAGCTCGAACTCCCCTCTCGCCTTGGGACAGCATGCCAATTACAGTTTATTGATCATAAGCTAAGTGTGAACTCTTGAAACACACTAAAGCAAAGCAAAAAAGCATCAAATCTGAAATGTCACACAGGAAATTCTGGAAAAAGTTAATTTACGGTTATTCACCATATATACTTTAAGTAAACTTACTGTTAACCAAGTTAAAGATTTTAACAACCCTGACTCATTCTGAAAAGCCCTCACCTGATTCTTACCATGTTTTCAGATTTTACCACATTCTCACCTTGTTATGCATTCATTCATTCATTCATTTTCTTTTCGGCTTAGTCCCTTTATTAATCTGGGGTCGCCACAGCGGAATGAATCACCAACTTATCCAGTACATGTTTTATGCAGCGGATGCCCTTCCAACTGCAACCCATCTCTGGGAAACATCCATACACACCCAATCACACTCAAACACTACGGACAATTTAGCCTACCCAATTCACCTGTACCGCATGTCTTTGGACTGTGGGGGAAACCGGAGCACCCGGAGGAAACCCACGCAAATGCAGGGAGAACAAGCAAACTCCACACAGAAACGCCAACTGACCCAGCCAAGGCTCAAACCAGCAACCTTCTTGCTGTGAGGTGCCAGCACTACCTACTGCACCACTCTCACCCTGTTATTTACTTGAATATTTTATTTTTTGGCTTTTTTGTTTGTTTGTTTTACCTGCTTTCTTGAACTGTTCTTTGTTGAAAAAAACTGGAAAATTCTGTTAAAAAATACAGACAATTACCTGTAAAATAACGTATATTTTTTAAAGTGTACCTTCTGATTCATTAATGTCTAAGACTCTTATGTGAAACCCTTGATAAGCACTGTTAATGTTAACAAAAGCTAGCGGAGAACTTTGTTGAGTCTTGTGAGTTATGAAATGCTCCGAGCGATGTCTGAGCAATGCTCCTGTCACAGTCCCTCGAGTTTGACAGCGAATCTAAAACAATCGCCTTTTATCTGTGTGTTGGAAACACACACACACACACACACACACACACACACACACACACACACACACACACACACACACACACACACACACACACACACACTTCTGCGCTTCTTCATTACATTCTGTCTGTGTCTCTCAGATTCGCTCTCCTGATTGATTTTGTGGTTTGTTTTTGGCGTGTGCATTGCACGCTGTTTGTTTTCAAGTGTCTCTCTTGCAAATTGATACACTGAACCAAGAAAATCAATTCCACCCCAAACTGACCAACCAGATCACACACACACAGAAATCCCTTCAGATCACGTCATCAGATTCATTATGCAAGCTCTGACAATGCCTGATTTTGTCTTTTAGCGCTGAACTGACCTGTTATTGAATGGTAAGCACCATTTGACCAATTAGCAGCAGCGTTTTGGTTGAGCTCCAGCTGAGATCGCACAATAGCTGTGAACAGATCTCATAAACACTCCTGCTGTGCTGAAGTCTAGTCAAGTCAAGCAGCTCAGTTTAACATTTACCATTCACAACAACCCAGTATGATATGCCGAGTTCACACTACATGATTTTAGCCCTGATTTTTGGGTTTTGTGAAATTTGCTGACAAATTGCCAAACTACCGAACCTACAGCCAATCAGAAAGCAAGATCAGGTAGCAATAAAAACCTTTCATGCTGAGTTCGCACCAAATGTGGATTTATCTATTTGCACACGTACATCGCTAACAAATCAATGCAAATGTGAGAACGGAGGAAGATTACAGTCCCCTGGTGCAAACAATGCAGAAATAGGTGTTTGCCGTGACCGTTTGCCTCAATAGCATCTTCTGCATTTGTTCTGAACCCAGTCATGTTAACCAAACTAAAAAGGAGAAAACAGCGCACACAATGACATTATGAGCTGAAAAATTTGGTTGTACCAAACTGTACTTGGAGTTATGGAAAGTCTTCCCCTTGGCCAGAGTTTTCAGAAAACTTTGGTTTCAGTCAGCTTATACTGTGTTTTCTAGAGATGCAATGGTATAATATACTCACGGTTCGGTATCACGGTTTAAGGGTCACGGTTTCAGTATAATTTGTGCTATGTTTAGAAAAAAAAATGTCTCCAGAAAATTTCAAAGAACAATATAAATATTTATTGGGTAACAAACACCTGACAATGCAATAGGTCTCACACATACAGTTGTCAGAATTATTAGCCCACCTGAATTATTAGCCCCCGTTTATTTTTTCCCTCAATTTATGTTGAAGATTTTGTCAACACATTTCTAAACATAATAGTTTTAATAACTCATCTCTAATAACTGATTTATTTTATCTTTGCCATGATGACAGTAAATAATATTAGACTAGATATTTTTCAAATCACTTTATACAGCTTAAAGTGACATTTAAAGGCTTAACTAGGTTAATTAGGTTAACTAGGCAGGTTAGGGTAATTAGGCAAGTTATTGTATAATGATGGTTTGTTCTGTAGACTAAGGATAAAAATTGCTTAAAGGGGCTAATAATTTTGACCTTAAAATGGTTTTAAAAAAAATTAAAAACTGCTTTTATTCTAGCCACAAAATTAAAAGAAATAAAACATTCTCCAGAAGAAAAAAATATTATCAGACATACTGTGAAAATGTCTTTGCTCTGTTAAACATCATTTGGGAAATATAAAAAATAAATAAAAAAAAATCAAAGGGGGGCTAATAATTCTGACTTTAACTGTATGACTGTAGATTTGCATGTTCTCGCATTAAGTAAAACTAGGGCATTTTGAAAATTGTATGTTCAAATAAAATGCTTAAACTTCCCCTTTTTGTTTTGTACATCTTGCTTCAAAAGTCTCAACCAATTATGCAGATAATAATGATGTCAACACATCTTAATAACTGTGCGCTTTTAGAGTATTGATTACTTCTGTTTACATTATGCGTGCATTACCAAGGCAACTACGCATTTTTATCAACAATAATTACAGTGAGCTCCGTTATCACTTATCAGCAAGCTGAATGAAACTTAAGCAAAGACTTCTCTTCTCCCTCGTCTTAATTCGGCGGGAGCAGTCAGTCGAGAAGAAAACTTTTCTTAGGCAGCCGGTAAACATAGCAGGAGTGATTGGGTGCAGAAGAACACCCAGCGGGAGCGGGACTGAAATAATAGACCTGTTGTATGTCCGGGTCCGTATAGGACACTTTTGGATCTAGACACGGACCTCAAGCCACCTGTTAGTGACCACTAATCCACTAATGAGACGATACGAGTTTTTATCGTCAGTGTTTTCGTGTGGACGAAAAGCCAACAAACTGCGTAGAAAAAAAACGTCAGTTTTGGAAATGCGCATGTTCGTGTGGACAGGCCCTCAGATAGTCATGCAAAGTGAAAACTACTATATTTTGACAACTTTAAAAAATCATGCAATGTAAACTCTGTGTTAGAGATATGCAGAACCAAATTATTTGATTCAACATGACAATAAGGACTGGATCTGACATCATTTACAACACAAAGACATTTCCTATCATATGGTCTGCTGAATGAAATTTAAAGTGCGGCTCACTAGAAAAAAAAGCAGAACTGTTCATATATTTTCTTTTTGGCTTAATCCTTTTATTAATCTGGGGTCGCTACAGCGGAATGAGCTGCCAACTATTCCAGCATGTTTTACGCTGCGGATGACCTTCCAGCTGCAACCTAACACTGAGAAACATCCATACACACTCAATCATACTCATACACTATGAACAATTTAGCTTATTCAATTGCCCTATAAATAGCGCATGTGTTTGGACTTGTGAGGGAAACCGGAGCACCCGGAGAAAACCCACACCAACACGGGGAGAACATGCAAACTCGACACAGAAATGTAAACTGTCCAAGCCTCAGCCCCAGGAACCCTCTTGCTATGAGGCGATCGTGCTACCCACTGCGCCACCGTGATGCCTAAAACTGTTTTTATTATTAATTTAAATAATATTATTGAAAAATATGCAAGTATATGATTTATGTGCAATACAGTTAGTAAAGTAATATTTTCTGTTGTTTAGTGGATGTGTTATATGAGAGACTAACTTTGTTTTTGCATTGTAAACCTTAGATACAAGTTTAAAAGTAATAATTTAATGTTACATTTTTGTTTTCTATACTCTTAAAATCATTCCGCATAAATCTGCAGATTTTTTTTTACTAAATTCTGCCCATAAATAGCACAAAAATGTCTGCAGATCAGCGCCAGAGATTCCGACTAAAAAGTTTGGCACCAATCCTACACCATAATTACATGTGCCATCAAAATACAACCAAAATATTTGTCCAAAATTGGCTATACAAACTCTGATGACAACACAATGGATCCACATTTGGGTCAATTCACACGTATCGTACTCATACTTATAATGGTGAGACCTTTTTTCATGTAACATTAATGTTATATTGTCATGTTTATTGCCATAAAACTAATAAAAAAAATAATCCTCCACTTTGTCTCTGTTTCTTCATGAAAACATCTCAAATGCATGTGTATTTGACTAATTTGCATCTAATCAATGGAAACCCAGTATAGTTTGTGTTGAATCAGCTTTTCGCTGATGGTCTCAATGGAAGCAGTGCATGAGGGTTGGAAATATTGTGTGACATATATAAACACACTGTATATTCTTATAAACATCTTATAAAGTAGATAACAACATAACGTGAGCAATAACGCAAACAAATGTGACACCTGAATAGTGAATCAATGTTTAGATCAACTCTTCTATGAATTAATTCTATTAATACACTCTAAATGTATTTTTTAAACATATTTACCTCTTTTAAGTTTAATATGTTTTTTCCAATCTGAGCTGACACATTACATGTTCGCTACAGTGTATGAAAACATAACAACACAAGCACGTGCAGGTAAATAGAGTTACATCTGAATATGGATTCTGCACTGCATCAATCACTACAGCAAGAGCCAGACTTCAAGTCAACAGATTTGATGGATGTTTGCATGAAAAGCTGTCAGGATGCGGCTCTCATCTTCAGACGGAGAGAAAGACACAAAGAAAACACAGATGTCCAGGACTGCAGCTGATGCATTGAGTCAAAGCACAGACCTTTTATCAAATGTATCATTTAAAACAACATCTGCGGTCTGGACCTGAGCAAAACAACAGCATTACGGCCACATCAGCACTCAATCTCTCCTACAAATAAAGATTCTTCAATGGCATCATTGGTTTCTTTAAAATCCATGAGACTTTTTGATTTCACAAAAGGTTTTTGATCATGGAGAAGAGCTCTTTGGGTTATTAAAATTAAAAATAATGACTCTTAAGAACTCTGAAAGGTTTCTCATATTACTCCATTTGTGTGCAATGTAAGTTATATCAGTTCTTTAATTGTCAATAAAACAAATTACTTTGCATTTCTTTCTCCGTATTATTCACACAAAAGTCTACACTAAAAAGTGATGTTTGCTGCCTGTTCAAACTACTAATTTAGAATAGAGCCGCACAATTAATCGTAAAAAGATCGCAATCTCGATTCGACCCCCTAGACGATCTTAATCCAGCATTTATACGATTCTGCCAATCATATTTTCAAGTTCAGGAGAGAAGCAAAGAGGGCCGCACAATCTTCACGTTGTTTTACATACAATGTTCAGCAACGTGTACACCTCCAAATGGTGTTGAAAGAGTCACATACTTTATTTATAAGGTATAATTCAACCAAAAATGTCATTTCTGTTTTCATGTAATGATGTATTCGCGATATATGCTGCGAAATCACAAGTGACGTGAGCTGGGTGAGCTCTTACCATAGAGAGGGCGGGCGGGCGCGCGCCTGCGAATGAAGTCTACTTTCAAGAGTTCCCACTTAGCTGATGATTGATTATAAGCAAGTTTGGCATGCTGTCCCGGGAGAGAGCCCTGAGCTCAAAAGGTCCTTGAGCCCTGGGCTCCCTCCCGTTTGCAGGGCGAGAGGGGAGCTTTGAGCTCAGGTAGATCTCGAGAACTCCCCCCTTTTGTAAGAGTTGATGACAGAAAATAATTGCTATGGAGAGATATGCTGATGGATAAAAGTTTGACTAGTGCTAAATTTAGATTGTTCAATTAACTTGTAGTGCATGTTTTTTGGAACGTGGGAGGAAACCGGAGAACCCGGGGGAAACCCACGCAAGCACGGGAAGAACATGCCAACTTCACACAGAAACGACAGCCAGTCTGTTAAAGGACTTAAACCGGTGACGTTCTTGCTGTGAGGCCGCAGTGCTAATCACTGGGCCACCGTGCCGCCCTATGAAAGAAAAAGAGGAGGAGTAGGGGTGGAAGGGGGGATTCTTCAAACGAAGATGACTGTAGTAATAAACCCTGGCTCTTTATAGTGGGTTAGAAATAGTCTGATTGGTTGGTCATACATGGTTAATGCATGACCAGCCGTGTTCAATCATAATCACGTGATCCTCTCGAAATTAGTTTATAAATAAACTTCACTTAGTGAGCAGAACTTGCATAGGCTGTGAATAACAGGTAATAAATTTGTAAATAACATTCAGTTTGTGGCACAGAGTGATCGTTTGGGAGCCGTGCGGGATGTATGAACCGCACTTAGCAGTGAAATTGAAACCGAAAGCGCGCGCACATCATTTAAATAATTATATCGCATTTTAGAGTTATGATTATGACAAGCATTTAATATGTTTTTCTTTCATAGCAAACACAGAGTGTTGTGCATGAGAATAAATGTTTAACAGTGTCAGTATAACTACTCTAGCCTATATAATGTTGAATATAATGCAAGAGGGGAATCTGATGACAAATGTCTGATTTTACCTGAAGAAAAAAATGGTCTAACAATGTTGTCAATGACAGATTGCAAGCATATGTCTCAAGCATAATACTTCAACATCAGAATTATGAATAGTTGTATTCTGAATTAACAATAATAATAGTTTACTTGTATTAACCTTTATTTTACATCTACAGAATTATGAGAATCTTATTTCAAGCAAAAAGATCGCGATTCTCATTTTAGCCAGAATCAAGAGCTTTAATTTAGAACGAGCTGAAACAACATAATTATTGAGTTTTTATTGCGACAACTTAATAGTTTAATGTTCAATTTACTTAAATTTGCATCAATTAAATTAAGTTAAATTAAATTAAATTAAGTTAAATTAATTACTTCATGTTGTCCGAACACAAATCGTTTGTGTGGAGCCCAGCATTATTTACAGTGTATTGTAATTGTTAGAAAAATACACTGAAAAAAATGCTGGGCTCCACACAATTCCTTCATGCTATCTCAGATCGATCAAGTTAACTTAAATTAATCACACATTTGAATGGACTGAACATAAAACAATTAAGTTGTCCCCAAAACAACGCAAGAATTGTGTTGATTCAGCTCATTTAAAATAGTTATTCTGAACAAGCAGTAAAAATCTTTTTTTTTAAGTGTAAAAGGTCACTTCTGGCCTAAAAGCGATCAGGCAGCTCAGTCTGTAAGTCATCATAGGCTACATTCACACTGCAGCCAAATGTGACCTGAATCAGATTTTTTTGTCCACATGTGACTCAGGTCTTGACAGTGTGAACAACCCAAACCGCATGGAATCAGATCTTTTCACTTCATATGTGTGCCACTTTCATGTGTAGCATTAAATCAGACACAGATCTGACGTTTTGCAATGTGACTAAACCCTAAACCCAACCCCCAATACTGTTTTTCAAAAAAAACAAACAGCAGTTATTGTTGTACAATAATAGTATTGTTCAATAATATAAATAATTCTGGTTAACGTCCGGCCAAGCTGTATCCCTTCTAGACTTTACCACCAAATGAGCTCAATCTGAGGTCACTGAAAAAAAAAAAGTACCATCATTTGACAACATGGTGGCACTACAATGTGAAAAAATACAAAAGTTTCTAGAATTTTTGTCTTACTAACTCAAAAATTGGCACATCAACATTTCACATATCATACCTCAGCAAAAACTCAGAACTTTGGTAAATCAGGGGAATGCATATAACATAGTTCTAAAGAAGCTGAAAATGTTCAACCAATTGGTTAATATAACTAAAAGGTGGTCTGCCTGAAATTGTACATATTTGAGTACTTTTGCTGCACTTTGAAATAGTTGCAAATTAGTTACAGGAAAAAAATACTGCATTTTTACAAAAACACCTACTGTATTAGCCTTAAAGCGCTTGAACCCTGATAATTAGTGCTTGCAGCTATATTTTAAATTGAAATATTCAAATCACACAGCATAAATAATAACATGAACTCCACTAGCATCTCTCACTTAAAAAAAAAAAAATACTTGTTTAAAATCTGACCTCCAAAGTAGCATATCACAAAGCATTTAATTATGGCTAGCCAATTAATTACAGCAAGAGGAATACAGTTAAAAAAAATCCATTTATTCAAGAACATTTCTACATCCAACCCCACATGCCAATGTGTCGGGCATCAGAATCAATGATCGGCCCTCGGAGACCAATCAGAGGTGGCGAGATTGAGGGAAAAGCCAATCAGAATTTCTGCAGTATTGATCATCAGTGGGCAACAAACCCAGAGCACACGCTTGGCCAATTACTCTACTTTCTATTCACCACAACCAAAAAAAAAATAAATCAAGAAAGTGAAAGCGGTTGAATGCTGCAGGGCTAATTAGTGCCATCTGATTGGTCAAGAGGTTACAGACCCAATGACCAAACTGCTCGTTTTTTCTTTCTTTAACACACAGTCGGCTCCAAAGTTAACTTTCTGATACATTTGACAAAAGTGAGACAACTGACAAAATTTACTGACTGTAACTATGTCGTCATATGGAAAGACACACAAACTAAAATTTACACTACTGTCAATCATGATTAAAAATAAAATGAAGAAAATTTGAACAATTACAATACGTATTTATCATAAGAAATACATGTTCTTACGCATATTTGAGAATCCTAAAGTTTTTCAATATTTGCAGAGAAAGGAACAAAGGAACAAAACACAAAATTTACACTGTAAAAAAATCCGTACTTTACCATTTATTTCCAGCAGTTGGTGTGCGGGAAAAAACATGAAATAACAGCTGTTAAATTACAGAAATTTACCATAAAATAACGGATATTTAATTACAGTAATTTCTTTAAATTAAAATTTCTGGTAAATTTCTGTAATTCAACCTCTGTTATTTTACAGTAAATTTCTGTAATTTATTTTTAACGTTATTTAACTTTTTTTTCGGCATCCCAGCTGCCAGAAATAAACCGTAAAATTACTGATTTTTTACAGTGTATGTAACCCACCAGTCATACTGCACCCAACCCGGTCTGAGATGGGATCAAACCGGCAATCCTTTGTATGGGAGTAGGTTGCTCTAAAGCCTGGTTTATACTTCTGCGTCAAGTGATCGGCATGACCCACGGCACAAGCCTTGCGCGTAGCTGTGCATTTATACTTCTGCGCGCTGTTTCTGTTTCTCTGCAATACACTTCTGAAACACTAGCTGGCAGTAGGTGTTTATGTTTCTCTGTGTCGAGTTTCTTCGCTGGTGTTTTGTTTTTTCTGAACACTTCCTTAATGTACAAGTGGCTCAAATTCCGGAGCTCCTTTACGGGACTCCGCACTTGTAAACACTCGCTGCATCGGGCGCGTGCTCTCACCTCCGCCCACATTTGTCAGTGCTAGAAAACTGACCAATCACAAAACTTGCGCTACGCGTACGCATTACATTTTTTGAGAGGTGTATCGTCGCCGACGTCCACGACGAGAGGGCTATGCGTCCACGCGTAGGCTGCGCCGTAGCATACGCGTGCGCTTGACGCAAAAGTATAAACCAGCTTTAACAAGGACGCTAAAGACCATGGCTTTTAGCATCTGTCGCTAGAGCACCTTTTAAGGTCAAAGGAGTGAGGTTTACCTGTATAGCACTTTGATAGCTGGCCTCTGTTACACTCACCCGCCTAAACCTCACTCCATCCCGGACGAGCCCCTGCAAGTAACCCACCGGTCCTACTGCATCCAACGTGGTCTGAGCTAGGATCAAACCGGCAATTTTTTGCATGGCAGTCGGTTGCTCTAACAACGAGGCTAAAGACCATGGCCTCTAGCGTCTGTCACTACAGCACCTTTTGAGGTCAGAGGAGTGAGGTTTACCTGCATAGCACTTCGCTAGCTGGCCTCCATTACATATTAATAAATCGATGAGGCTGTGGGGTAAAATCTAGAAAGGATGCAGCTGTGGATACTCAGACCAATATAGAATCATTTTCATTTTAAACAGTAATCAATATTTTTACAATACTCTGAGGTTTGGGTTTAAGGTTGGGGTAGACATTATTGATTTTCCTTTGTTTGGACTGTGGGGGAAACCGGAGCACCCGGAGGAAACCCTCGCCAACACAAGGAGAACCAGCGATCTTCTTGCTATGAGGCGACTGCACTACCTACTGCACCATCATGTCACCCTGTAGAGTAAATGCAATTTATAAATCAGCATTATATACTTAATAACTAAGCAGCAAAGGTGATTATTGAGCTAAAAGTCATTATTTTTGTGAATAGCAATAATTTTAGCTTCAAATAAAGTGTGGTCGTATATTAAAACACAAAATTTTAATATATTATACACTGTAATATATATTACACTGCACAAAATGCTGGGTTCCACACAATTCCTTTATGTTGTCACAACACAAATCGATTAAGTTAACTTAATTGTTTTCACAAATTCAAGTGGATTAAACATAAAACAATTAAGTTGACCCCCCCAAAAAACTTTAAAATTGTATTTGGGGTTAACTATAAAATATGAAACATTTGGTCAAGTTTATCTTGCACTTGCCGCTGAACAGACTCACTAAAGCAGTTCACGGTCTTTGATATGATTCCCGGAGAATCTTACGATAAGAAAAGTCTTCCGTCAGGTCAGATGTGAACGCTAACGGAGATGAATCACTTAATATTAAACATACAGTATTTCTGTGCTGAATTCTCACATGACAGCACTTCAAACTGTATCTATGACTTTCATTTAAATTGAGGCTTGTGGCAAGCGCAGCGAACCTTGCAAAGATTTGCAGCGGTTCATATTTTTCCTGCCATGTCTTATGTAGATAACGTCTTTGTCCTCGTGTGACGATGCCACGTGGGATTTTCCCTGCGCTGTGAATCTAGGCCAAGACTTGGCTTGTTGTAGACCAGACGGCGCAATGCTAATGATGAGAGGGACGGATCACTGCTTCATGAGTTCTGCCATCTCATCTCTCAGTCTCATTTCACTGTTGGCTTCTGATGAAAACAAAATAAACATCTCAAATAGATTTTAATGGGATAATAAAATTCTCCTTCAGTCATGTTACCTCTCTCTAGTTGATTGTGCATTAATATGGTTTTCACACTTGGTTTATTTCAATGAATTATAAAGGTTTTAATCTCAAGAACTGGTCAGAGAAAACACTAGTATTTTAGTAAACAGAAATGTTTACATTTTTTAAATGGACTGCAGATTAATTAGTTCATATTTTTACTATCAAGCCTGCCTAATACATCTGTGATACTGATTTCATCCAAGAGTTTGATAAATACATTATTTTTGTAAGTGTTACACTGCAAAACAAACATTTCTTACTTAGATTTTTTGTAGTTTCTGGTCCAAATATCTAAAAACTCTTAAATCAAGATGCTTTTTCTAGACAATCTAAAAATATTGTCTTGTTTTCACAAATAATATGCCAAAATCAAGTGTGTTTTTTGTCTTAAAACAAGCAAAAAAAATCTGCCAATGGGTAGATCAAAAAAAATCATGCTTTTCCTTTTGACATAAGATTATTTTTGCTAACCCTGTTGGCAAATTATTTTGTTTGTTTAAATGAAAAACTCACTTCATTTTGGCATATTATTCCTAAAAAAGAGACAATATTTTTGAATATATTATTGCACCTTTTAACACTAATGATATTTCCAAGGACATGTTATCAATAAATAAAGGATTATTTTCATAAAGACCAAATAAACAGCACAAAGCAACTTAACGATGTCAATAATTTGCAATCATTCTTTCTCTTTTGGGAAATGATTTACACATTTGTTAAGGCCACTTGAAGAAATTTATTCAATGTATAAAGTTTAGAGATTTATATTGATTTGGGGATTTATTTTTTACCGTCTTACTGTTTATTTTGTTATTAAACATTTTAAAGGTTTAAAATCTGTTTTTGCATTAATATAAATTATTTATTGTTAATTATATTCAAGGCTTTATCGTCGTCTTTATCTCAAAGGACAGTGAATGGACCTAACTAATAACACAAAACATTCAAAAGTAGCTAACACATTACATGCTTTCATTAATCTGTAAAATCAGCATGTATAGCTCTGGGCTCGGAAAGTTCTCAAAACAGAATTATATCCTACATTTTTTAAAGGTAAATGAAGATGCAGGTTATATAAAACTGAAGTCAGAATAATTAGTCCTCCTTTAAATTCCTTTTTTAAATATTTCCCAAATGATGTTTAACAGAGCAAGGAAATTTTTTAAGTATTTCTGATAATATTTTTTCTTCTGGAGAAAGTCCAATTTGTTTTAAATTTTTTATAAAACATTTTAAGGACAATATTATTAGACCCTTTAAGCTATATATTTTATATATATTATATATATTATATATTAGTCTACAGAACAAACCATCATTATACAATAACTTGCCTAATTACCCTAACCTGCCTAGTTAACCTTATTAACCAAGTTATGTCTTTAAATGTCATTTTAAGCTGTTTAGAAGTGTCTTGAAAAATATCTAGTCAAATATTATTTACTGTCATCATGGCAAAGATAAAATAAATCAGTTATTGGAAATGAGTTATTAAAACTATTATGTTTAGAAATGTGTTGAAATAATCTTCTCTCCGTTAAACAGAAACTAGGGAAAAAATAAACGGGGCTAATAATTCAGGGGGCCTAATAATTCTGACTTCAACTGTAGGTGGCTGTTAAATGCAGAGCTTCTCGATAAAAAAGGATAAAATAAAACACCTACATGTTCTGAAAGAGATCAAACTTCAGCCAGGTAAGGAAAAGTAACACAAAAGTAACTCAAAAGTAATATAACGCATTACTTTCCATTAAAAAGTAACCAAGTAAAGCACTTACTTACTTTTCGGGGAGAGTAACTCAATATTGTAATGCATTACTTTCAAAAGTAACTTTCACCAACACTGAATTTGAACAATTAACAACCAGAAAAAAAATCTAGCAGCTATTGAATTAATTTCTTTGCACATCCTTGAGCCAGACTCCATGTAAACAAGATGAATTTTTTTTTTTTTTTGGGAACGATAATAAGAATGTGCTTTATATACTTAAAATCATCCTCCAAACATGCTTATTATAGTCAAGAAAACTCTCTTGGAAATATTCATTCCAAGACGTTCAGTGCAGATACATATTTGACTTTAAAATACATTTCTATTTCTATCTTTCCTCTTTTCGCTGCCTTTAACCCTATAGGAGAGTGTTTTCTCCGCTGTTTAAATGGAGCCGTTCCCCAGCTCCAGATAAAGCCGTATTGTCCCTGTGCATAAATTGCAGGCAGTTTAAAGGGCAGATTGTTGTGTTGCCATCCCTGTGCGGCTGTGTTTGCTGCCACTGCAGTTTGGCGCCGAAACGCTGACTCAACACCAAAACCATACAAATGCAAATGAAGCATTCAGAGAGAATTTCCCCATAACGAGGCTGTAATGAGGCCTGCACACGCAATTAAATTCACTGAGAGCGCATGCGGTGCCACAATAACAGATTACAGCAAAGACAATGTTACACAGACACACACGTTATTCTCTCAGCTCCTTAAATCTCTTGTCATGTCTGTAATGGACAAGATCATAACCCTCATTTCTCTTTAAAGTGAATAATTACAGACTGAGGCTAATTAAATTAGTCAGGCTTAGCCACGCTGCTTACATGGTCAGAGAGAGTTTAGTGTTGTGTGTGTGTCACCGGGTGTGTGTGTGTGTGTATAAGAAGTGTAAAGACACAGAAGGTGAGAGAGATGGAGCAGGAAATTCTTTGGTCTAATAAAAATAAAGCAGAAGTGAATCAATAAACTGTTATTTAGGAGATCGATCTGGGAACAACAGCATACCTATAGGGATGTATAGGGTAACGCACATGGCTGTGAAAGTATACAAACCAACCATTACCTACAGTTCAGATGTCATGCATAAATGCCTAATGGCAGCATTTTAGGTACTATATTAAAGTCAGCATGAACTGAAAGTTGCTTTCATTCATTACCCTGGCTTAGTCCCTTTATTTATAAGGGGTCGCCACAGTGGAATGAACCGCCAACCAGCCTCAACCCAGTACTGAGAAACATCCATACACACACACACACATTCACACACATACACTATGGACGATTAGTTTATTCAATTCCCCTATAGCGCATTTGTTTGGACTGTGGGGGAAACAGGAGCACCAGGAGCAAACCTACGCCAACACGAGGAGAACATGCAAACTCCACAGAGAAATGCCAACTGATTCAGCTGGGACTCGAACCACCATGTCCAAACTGCTCAAGCACTGAACGCTGGCTGTTAGACGTTGCATCCTTTGGGTATTAAACTATGCCTTAAATACACACAAGGTTACATCAAAGGCGCAAAAGTTCACTTAATGTTGGTTATGCGCATAAATGTTAACAGTTGGGCAAGAGATTACATGTGTATCAGTATATTAGATCTCTTGGGCCTAATCTCAATTCTATTTTTGTACCCCTTCCCCTTCCCCTTGGCCCTTAAAACCGAGTGTGAAGGGGAAGGACTTCAAAATTTACCCCTAAGAATTGGGACACCACTACAACACCTGCACACGTCATCAGATGTCATCGCAATCTCTTGCTTCATATGAGATCAGATGATCGCGACTGCTGTAGTTATTCCAGGAAATTATCTTTAGGAAATCACTGAAGGCAGATATTATGTTATCATAATGATCTAATGTGGCAATAAGATTGTAACTATACTGTGTATTTACACAGTGGCCATATTCATCTGTAAACACACCAAAAACAAAATTAACATTATAGCAGACACTGTAAAAGCTCATTCTCAGCGACTAGACTGTTCTGACAGGGTATTCGAGTGTCATCGAGTGTCAGAATGTTGTGGGACTGCTGTACAGGAGTTATTATTAGGGATTATAGATCACCAAATTCAGCTGTTTTTATTTTAGCGTATTTTTTTTTTTATTAAAGCATGGCGGTAAAACACAAACGCGGTTATGAATATATTAAAACATGAAAAATTAAAAATAATGTAAACGTGAAAATATGCAATAATGACAATAAAATACTATTTTGTGGATCTTCTTACTTCCGGGTACAGCAATCCTGCCGTTGAAGCTGGTGTATTCTAGAAATTTTTCTTACCCCTTGGTTTTGAGTGTGGTCCTGAAAAAACTTAATTTGAAGGGCGATCTACCTCTTCCCCTTAGCCCTACGCCTTCAATCTTAAGAGAATTGGGACACCCCTACCCCTTCACGGGAACGCGGTAAGGGGAAGGGCTAAGCGGTAGAATTGGGATTGGGCCTTGGTTTTGAAGACAACACACTACTAACACAACACTACTAACAATACTGTTGTAAAAAGAAAAATCTGTACTGAGCAATTTGAGGAGGTTCAGAAACAGTGATTACTGGATATATAGTAGCGTATAACAAATGTGAATTTATATGAAGTCTAAAATGCTATATAAAAATATAAAAAAAGACAAAACAACATTTAATTTGGGATGCTAGAAATTTACTGCACAATATTTAGCTAATGTAATGGGTAACACTTCACTTGAAGGGGTGTTCATAAAACTGTTATAATCATGACATGACACATGTCATTAATTGAATAAATGTTTATGCATGATCATAACAACTGTCATTTCAAGAGTTCACACTTATCTGATGATTGATAACAAAAGCTTGTTTGGCATGATGTCCCGTGAGAGAGCCCTGAGCTTATGAGATCCTCGAGTCCTGGGCTCCCTCCCGTTTGCAAGGTGAGAGAAGAGTTTGAGCTCAGGTAGATCTCGATAAACTTCCCCAGCTTATTCTAGCTGAATGATGGATATGGATGACTGAGGAGAGGTGTACTTGCTTAGAGCTTGACTATGGTATCAGTTTTGTGTGTTCAATTTACTTAGGGTGCAAGTTATTTGGACTGTGGGAGGAAACCGTGGAACCCGGGGAAAACCCACGCGAGCACGAGGACAACAAGCAAAACTCCACACAGAAATGTCGTCTGGTTTAAAAGGGACTTAAACCAGCGGCATTCTTGCTGTGAGGCAACAGTGCTAATCACTGGGCCGCCGTGTCGCCCATCTGAAAAGGAGGGAAAGTAGAAATGGGTGGGTTCTTCAAGACGAAGATATTGAGATAAGAAAACTCTGGTTATTTATAGTGAGTTAGAAGTCGTCTGATTGGATAATCGATCATGAGCTGATGCTGGAACAGCTGAGAACAATCATAAGCACGTGATCCTCTCGAAATTTGTTTATACATAAACTTCACTAAGTGTCATTCGCTCAGTTATGACATTTTAAAATGCAAAGACGATTGTTTGTTATGACAACCTGACATTACCAAGACAACAAAACCTGTCATAAATCTGTCATAAACTTGATTGTCATGAATATGTTGTGAATTATATAACAGCGTCATTCATATTTTTACCTCAACTACAGTGATACGCCTTGTTTGACAGTGCTGTGTGTGTGGGTTTGGTTGCAGCTAAAAGGGCATGAGCTGCATAAAACATACACTGAATAAGTTGGCGGTTCATTCCGCTGTGGCAACTCCAGATAACTAAAAGAAATTGAATGAATGAATGAATGAATGAACATCTTTCATATGGCGGCCTCTTGCGATTAGCTAATGTTTTAAATTGCGATTAAATTTCGATTAATCGCACAGCCCTAATAAGCATGCATAAAATCTCATTCACATTCATGACATGTGTCAGTCTCATGAACACCTCTTTAGGTAAAGCGTTACCATGTAATGATATTAGTATGTCAACCAGGCCTGGCGTTAAAGGGGGGCAAAAGGGGGCATTGCCCCCTCAGAAATAATGTGTGCCCCCCAGTTTTCATAAAGGATTGTTCACTCAAAACTGAAAATTCTTTCTGTCATTAATTACTAACACACCTGTCATTCCAATCTTCAGAACACACATTTAGATATTTTAGAATATGAAATATGAAAATTGTAAAATTAAAGCAATAGTCCCGAGATCTGGTCCCCGCGTCAGGTCAGGTGCGCCTGTATAGCCTTTAAAGCGCAAACTCGGCGGCGGAGTTACACTCTAAACTCACATGGGAGAAACTAGTGGACAAGATGAAGGCGAGCAGCAATCAATCATGTTTTTGTCAACTAATCCTTTAAATACAACTAAAGGGAAAAAATGCAGAAGAAATTTGCTGTGAAATTAATTTAAGCAGAGAAGCAACTGCCATTTGTTTTTCAGTTAGGGATATGTATAGCCTAATAAAAATGTTTAATTCACAGCACATACCCACAGTAGGCTACATTATAATTAATACATTTATTTAATATATTCATTATTATTATTAATATTATTAAAATAAAGCTAAAATTGACAAAACGAAGAACCCTTTTGAATGTTTGCTTTCATTTTGACATCGCTAAAGCGCACAGTGTGATAAGAAACATCCCATTATGAAGCAGCAGTCGCAAGTTAGCACACTTAAAATGCCCCTCAGTTATGACAACCTGGCGTCGGGCCTGATGTCAACAGAAATCATCAAAATAATGTTTACAGTTTAACTTGCAGCATGGCATTTAATAGCTTAATTTTATTTTTATTTTCCTGCTTAATCACTGTATAAAGAGAATATTTTTAGGTAGACCCTGCTATTTTGGATCAGAAAAACACAATGGCTGTCAAAAAGGAAATCAGCTCTTTTTAGCAGAATTTCTGTTGACACTTTGTGATTTTCTTCTTTCTTTCATGGTTTCCTGAGCGATGTGTCTCGCTGCATGTGTGCCCGTCACTCATCTATTAGGGTGCCTAGGAAGGGAAGTGCTCTATAATCAGTAGACAGAGAGACAGTTCTCTATTTCGCAGGATTAGTTACAGAAATGATGGTTTGTAGCATGTTCTTAAAGGAGTCGTTCACACTGGGTAAACTCCTGCAGATGGTGTACGCGCGCAAAAAACACACACTCATTCTCTCACACTCCATATGGTGTGGTCATGCATGCATCTGTCTGCTGCTCTCTATTGGTGTTTGTGTAAAAACAATAGATGTTGATTGGTTATTCATGGCGCTTCGTCATCGTTAGCCAAAGTGCTCAGCAGAGCAGGTGATATTAATTAATATCAAACACATCATTTTAGAAAATGACCCCGTGTGGTGGTTTTATCACACGCAGCTGAATATGTGAAAGATTTCTTCACCAGTTCGATTTTTTAATACTTTTACATTTATTCATTTGGCAGGTGTTTTTATGCAAAGTGACTTGAACGTTTACATTTTAATCAGTATGTGTCTTTTCTGGGAATTAAACTCATGCCCTTGCCATATGCAAATATATATGTATATATACACACGCACACACACACGCACACACACACACAAACACACACACCGGACACTTTATTGGGTACACCTTACTAATACTGGGTTGAACCCGCTTTTGCCTTCAGAACTGCCTTAATCCTTCGGAGCATAGATTCAACAAGGTACTGGAAATATTCCTCAGAGATTTTGGTCCATATTGACATGATAGCATCACACAGTTGCTGCAGATTTGTCGGCTGCACATATATGAATCTCCCATTCCACCACATCCCAAAGGTGCTCTATTGGTTTGTGGATCTGGTGACTGTGGAGGCCATTTGAGTATGAGGCTCAATTGGTACTAATGGGCCCAAAGTGTACTACCACCAGGCTGAACCGCTGATACAAGGCACGATGGTTCCATGCTTTATGTTGTTGACGCCAAATTCTGACCCGACCATCCGAATGTTGCAGCAGAAAACAAGACTCATCAGACCAGGCAACATTTTTCAAATCTTCTATTGCCCATTCTATTGTGCCTGTGTGAATTGTAGCCTCAGTTTCCTGTTTTTAGCTGACAGGAGTGGCACCCGGTGTGGTCTTCTGCTGCTGTAGCCCA
>CAIGQZ010032675.1:664697-676869 GCA_903798205.1 Danio tinwini
GTTTTTTTTTGTTTCTATTTTTATGCTAATGTCTAAATATATGAGCATGTGTAACCGGGTGCCTGTGAGTGATGCTGCTGACAGCACTGATATATAGCAAAGCTAAAGGCTAGTTATTCCAGATAAAAGCTAGTTTCCAGATATTACATTACTCAAGGTGAAACACCTCAAAAACACCCTCAGTGGCAGCACCGAATGCCAAAGGATTGTGGGAAATGCAGTAATGAGAGGTCTGGAGGTCAACAGCTTAGACACATGAGGTTTTCCAGAAGCGAACACACACAGTCTGTCTCTTTGCTTTTCCCTTCATTTCTCCTCTGCTGTTTTCTGAAAGCTCAGAACCAAAGCCCATCGCTCTTAGATAGAGCTTTGCGATATTGTCGTCAAGTATTGAGATAACAATATTTTTAACGACAGAACATGCTTGAATAATGCAAATGTTTTATTTTGCTGTGTTTTAAAATCATTCATTTATATAATTATATTTAAATAAACAGGTAAAAGACATTATTCAGATCCAATTTAAAAATATATATACAGTTGAAGAATTATTCGCCCCCCTTTGATTCTTTTCTTTTTAAATATTTCCCACATGATGTTTAACAGAGCAAGGAATTTTTCACAGTATCTCTGATAATTTTCTTTTCTGAAAAAGTCTTATTTGTTTTATTTTGGCTAGAATAAAACAGTTTTAATTGTTTTAAGAGCCATTTTAGGGTCAAAAGTATTAGTCCCTTTAAGCTATTTATTTGTCGATAGTCTACAGAACAAACCACTGTTATACAATAACTTGCCTAATTACCCTAACCTGCCAAGTTAACCTAATTAACCTAGTTAAGCCTTTAAATGTCACTTTAAGCTGTATAGAAGTGTCTTGAAAAATATCTAGTCAAATATTATTTACTGTCATCAAAACAAAGATAAAATAAATCAGTTATTAGAGATGAGTTATTAAAACTTTTAAGTTTATGGGGAGGGTTGGGGGGTGGCTTCAACTATATATGCAATTTAATTGTTGAGTATTATGATAACTATATTTATCACGATACATTTCCCTGTAAAAATACTACTGGTTTATTAACTATGTTTTGAAATCATTAATTAAATTTTATTAAAATAAGCTGGTAAATGAAATTTGTTTGTTGAGTGTCATGATAATGATATTTAATCACAATATAACATTTTCCTTCGAAAAAAATGCTAGTTTTATTAGCGATGTTTTGAAAACATTCATTTATTTTATTATATTAAAATAAACAGATTAAAGACATTATTCAGATCAAGTTTTTGTTATTATATTTGGTTAATGAGTATCGTGATAACGATATTTATCATGATACAACATTTTCCTTGAATAATGCTAATGTTTTATTAGCTATGTTATGAAACCATTCATTTATTAAATGATATTAAAATAAACAGATAAAAGACATTTATCAGGTCTAGTTTAAAAAGAAATACGCAATTTCATTGTTAAGCATCGCAATATCGATATTTATCACGATATAACATTTCCATCAAAAAATGCTACTTTTATTATCAATTTTTTTAAATCAATCATTTATTTAACATATTAAAATAAACAGGTAAAATACATTATTCAGATATAATTCTTAAAAAAATATGCAATTTGTTTGTTGAATATAGCGATAATGATATTTATCATGATATAACATTTTCCTCAAAAAATGCAACTTTTATTAGTTGTTTTGAAACCTTTCATTTATTTAATTATATTAAAATAAACAGCTGTTTTTCAAATCTAATTCAAACTACAAAAAAAGGGTGTCAAGGTGCAAATGTTTACTCGTTAAAACACTATAGGCATGAAGAGGGGCGTAGCAACCAGGGGGATGGAGGGAATACGTCCCCCTCACTTTTAGAGACAGATTTAGAAACAGGTGATTTATAATTATATGAACGTAAACTTTCATATAATTTTATGAATAATTATTCATTCAATTACCCCCCCCCCTCCCCTCCACTTTTAACAAATCTGCTACGCCCCTGGGCATGAAAACCTGTGCATATATTCTGACTCTGAATAGATGGTGTTATTTTCCCATAATTACTGTTTTTTTTTCAGCTCTGAGTTCACCTTTGGGATGCTCTAGCAAACAGCAGAACTACTGAGGGGGTGGGGCTAAAGATAGAAAGACCTCATCTGATTGGTCAAATTTATATAAACAACCAATGCACAAAAATAAATGTAATCTATCACACACGTCTGTGATACGTACTATTATTGCGGTAACGATACTTTTGTGATATATATTGTGTATATTGAGACACTACAGCAGCTACTAGAGGAAAATTACAGCATCATCAGAGAGAGCAGAATGGCTTATATAAAGTTTACTAGTCCCGCAGGACAGCAGAGAGCTGAGATGAGCTGAATGCCCCAACGGGACCCGTGCTTATAGGGGATCTGCCGATCTGTGGGTTTGATAGCTCCAGTACATGACAGAGAAATACAGCAAGTGCTCAAGGGGTTCAGGGAGGAAGGTGAGATCCATCTGTGTGCTACTTTAATTGTTGGTCTATGCAGACGTGACTCAAACACGCATCTTTTTGGCTCTCGCTGATCTTCGCTTTAGTTTATCAGCAGCTCGCAGAGTAAGCGTAGCATGTCAAGTTAAAAATAGTTTCAAATGTGCCTCGAGATGCTGCGCAGCCCTGGATTTAGCTTTTGGAAGCATTTATAAGATGTCATGTGAAATAACTGTCAGAAAAAAAAATCTCTGGGCTTCTGCAGAAACATTAAAGTGTTTATGAAAACCTATAAAGACCTATAAGTAAACTAATAATTACTAGAAGATTTGTCTTGTTTTGCTGTGCTCATGTCTAATGATTCTTAAAGGGACAGTTCTGTCATAAATCTGAGCATCTTTCTTCTGTTGAACACACACAAAAAAGAGAGTATATTTTGAAGAAAGCTGAAAAATTCTTCCATAGTATTTGTTTATTCTACAATGGATGTCAATGGTTACAGGTTTCTAACATTCTTCAAAATATCTTCTTTTGTGTTCAACAGAATAAAGAAGCTCATAAAGGTTCGGAATCACTTGAGGACCAGTGGTGTAAAGTAACAAATTACAAAAACTCAAATTACTCTAATAGAGTACAGTAGTTTTAAAAACGTGCACTTTTATATTCCCTTAAGTGCATTTTTTGTGCTGTATCTGTACTTTTACTCCACTGTTTTCCTTCAACCTGCAGTTAATACTTTATTTTTTCTTGTCTATAGGATTGGCCAAAGTAGAACAATCAGTCCTTTGATTCCTGTCCAATCAAATAGCACATAGAAACTAAATCACATCATACATAACAACCTCAAGACATGGGTGCTTTATAAAGACAGCAAACCATTTGGAAGCGTTAAAAGTGTCCAAGAAGATGTCCAAAATCATCACCAGATGACCCAGAGACTGTTAAGATTGGATGACGGATGTATGATGTCTGAAGTGGCCTTAAACAATCGCTAAATGCACTACAAAATGTTACGTTTTCACACACACACACACACACACACACACACACACACACACACACATTGCATGTAAACGCATCAGACTTTCACAGTGTAATACTCACTACTCTTGAGTACTTTAAAAAGGGCTACTTTTTACTTGTATTTTAAGTAATATTTACAACAGGCTTTTACTCTACTTGCACTACATTTTGGGAAGGCAATGGTGCTTTTACTTGAGCATGATTTTTCAGTACTCTTTCAACCACTGTTGAGGACAAGTAAATAGTGGTAAATTTTCATTTTTGGGTCAACTATGCCTTTAAATTAAGACACATTTAAGCAAAATCACATCACAAGTCTAATTTTACAGTATGTGAAATTGATGAAATAAAATTAGGCACATTTATGATTTAAACAAAAATAAATATCCATAGACTCAGTAAAATTTCCACAATCTATTGACAGATAAAGAAATTGCTCTGTCCACTTAACTTAAAAGTCACTTAACTATGTTAAATCGCTCCCAAACAAAACTTAATATCTAAGTTTAGTGATATTTAAATAATTATATCTATGATCAGTTTTAGTAGTGATGACTAAGAGATCAGTCCTCAAAAGCCACAGATAATCATATTTGATATTCTAATTTTATTTTATTTAAATGCATGAATCATAACGTGAAGCTATGCTGATGCTTTAGTTCAGTACACTGCAAAAAGGATTTTCTCAATTTTTTGTCTTGTTTCTTGTGCAAATATCTAAAAATAATGAAATCATGAAGCATTTTCACAATTAAAAAAATGTAGTCTTGTCGTCAGAAATAATGCAACAAAATGAAGTGAGATTTTCTTTAAAACAAGTAAAATAATCCGCCAAAATAATCCCATTTCAAAGCAAAAGCAAGATCATTTTTCGTATCCCATTGGCAGATTATTTTGCTTACTTTAAGGAAGAACTCACCTCATTTTGACTTATTATTTCTAAAAAGTAAAAAAATATATAAGATATTTGACTAGACAAGACAAAATAATATAAATATTATTATTTAGATTTTTTTAAAAAACAGTAAAGATTTCCAAGAAAAAATATGTATAAATGTAATGTATGAATTTAACCAGACAAAGAAAACGTATTATATTGTATAGACACTTACAGGCCACTTTAATAGGTACACCTGTCCAACTGCTCGTTAAAGCAAATTTCTAATCCAATCACATGGCATCAACTCAGTGCTTTAGGGCATGTAGACATGGCCAAGACGATCTGCTGCAGTTCAAATTGAGCATCAGAATGGGGAAGAAAGGTGATTTAAGTGACTTTGAATGAGGCATGGTTGTTGGTGCCAGACGGGCTGGTCTGAGTATTTCAGAAACTGCTGATCTACTGGGATTTTCACGCACAACCATCTCTGGGACTAACAGAAAATGGTCCGAAAAAAAGAGGTCAGAGGAGAATGGCCAGACTGGTTCCAACTGAAAAAAAGGCAATAGTAACTCAAAGAACCACTCGTTACAACCGAGGTCTGCAGAAGAGCATCTCTGAACACACAACACGTCCAACCTTGAGGCGGATGGGCTACAACAGCAAAAAACCACATTGCGTGCCACTCCTGTCAGCTAAAAACAGGAAACTGAGGCTACAATTCACACAGGCTCCCCAAAACTGGACAATAGAAGATTGGAGAAACGTTGCCTGGTCTGATGAGTCTCGATTTCTGCTGCAACATTCAGATGGTAGGGTCAGAATTTGGCATCAACAACATGAAAGAATGGATCCATCCTGCCTTGTATCAACAATTCAGGCTGGTGGCGGTGGTGGTGGTGGTGTAATATTTTCTTGGCACACTTTAGGCTCATTAGTACCAATTGAGCATCGTGTCAACGCCACAGCCTACCTGAGTATTGTTGCTGACCATGTCCATCTCTTTATGACCACAGTGTACTCATCTTCTGATGGCAAAACACCAATGTAAAAAATCATAATACTAAAAGCCAGGCCTAATTTTGGCGCATCAGTGTATGCTGAATTTGAAGTTGTGCGATTGTTGTGTTTGCATGATCAGTCACTGCTGTGTGTTTGTGTGTGTTTCAGAGAGAGAAAGAGCTTCACTTCATCTCCATCACTGTCTCTTGGGGAAAACAAGTGTTTGTTTGTGTGTCAACATCGCCTTTTTAATCGCCCGGCCAATACACTTCCTTCAAGAAGGAGAGAAACTTGAGCAAAATAACTCAATTAAGCCAAACACGGCGTGAGTGATTAAAAGATGTATCACTTTGTTGTTGTGACAAATGATATGGAAAATTTTAAACTATGAAAAGAGCAACTAGCTTTTGCATTCGGAAGTGAATTCAGTCAATAAACAATTAACAATCATTAAACCAAATGAATGTTTTAAAGAGAGATGCATGAGAAGCTGAATGCATGCACTGTATGTGGCTCTACAGTAACTTGATATTAAAGACGTGCATCAAAAATACAAACACGCTCATTAGACAAGAGCAAAACATCCCCGTCTTTACAAACACATACTGTAAATGTGCATAATCTGTTTATAATTACACAAAACAAGCAACTCAAGAATTACAAACAATCAGCTCATCAAATGTTGACTTATGTTCATATTACTTCCTCTTGTGGGTAACACAACCACCTCACAGCAAGAAGGTCGCTAGTTCGAGCTTCGGCTGAGTCACATGCATGTTCTCCCCGTGTTCTGGTGGATTTCCTCCAGGTGCTCCAGTTTCCCCCACAAGTCCAAAGACATGCGCTATAGGGGAATTGAATAAACTAAATTGGCCGTGGTGTATGTGTGTGAATGTGGGAGTGTATGGGTGTTTCCCAGTACTGGGTTGCAGCTGAAAAGGCATCCGCTGTGTTAAACATATGCTGGATAAGTTGGCGGTTCATTCCACTGTGGCGATCCCTGATTAATTAAAGGACCAAGCTGAAAAGAAAATGAATGAATGAATGAATGACTATCTCTAACATAACATTTAATGTTTAAAAAGTGTATCTGTTAGAATTACATAACATGAACAGCTGTGTTTTATATCTCCTGAACAGCAGTTACAGTATGTGTGCTTTCCTCACACAAACACAGACCCTGTCAGACACATTACGCATCTTTCTGCTGTTAATGTAGTTTGAAGAGCATCTCCAAGTGTGGATGAATCTGTCTCTCACTGATGGAGAGATGCAACTCAATCCCACGAGTCCTCAGACATGAGGACAAACCTCAGGACTCCGCCATAGAGATAGACTCTCTCCGGCTTTTCCAATCCCGCCGGCTCTGAGGGAAATAGACGGCCCGTGTTAAAACTAAATGAACACATTGATTTATTTCCTCCGCCAAGTGCGACTGGGGCTCACGGGAGTGACGTGTGTCAGATACACACGCACACACACAGACACATGTTGGGCTTTCATGTTTTATAAGGGATTTCCCATAGATGTAATGTAATCCTGTTTTTTTTTTTTTTTACTGTATACACTGTATCTGTCCTAACGAAGACAATTGGGCACATCAATGTGATGGACGCCAGAATTACACACACATAGGTACATACACACATGCACACCTGCTCATACAGTACACTCAAGCACACATACACACAAGACAGATGTACACACACATTCATGCAAACACACTTACATGTGTTTAAATAAATGATTATTATTTTGTTGTTATAATATGGACTATGGAAGCAATCTCGGTTTTAGACAACAGTTAATTTAACTATTAAAAATAAATGTGAGAAAAGAACAAAATGTTCATAAATGGGCATGGATTAATTATTAGTTAAATAATTTAATAAGTATATAAATACATAAGCCACTGACCAAAATAATAATTTGGAGGAAATAACTCATACGTTTTCTTACAGTAATTGCCTCTTTTCTATAAAATGTCATGGTAATATATACATATAAAAAGCATATTGTGGTCAATTCTACTACACTGTCAAACACGATAAGTTAACTCAAACTGTTTGAGGAAACCAATTGCGGCAAATCATAGAAGTTTTAAAACAAAATGGTTGTGTACTGTAAATATTGTGGCACATACACATATATCGTTTGTGTTGATATCATCAAACTTTTAGAGTAAGTTTAGTAAGGTAAACAGTTTAGGTTCAGTTATCAAATCACTATTAGTTCAATTAACTTAAACTGGTCAATTAACTTAAAGTCTAAACAACTAGAAAGCTACTCAAATGGGTTGGTATTCCTTCTAGCATTAAGTTAATACAAAAATATAATTGATTAATTCATAACTCATTCGATTAGAGTACTGAATAATATAATACATTTATGAGTTACCATAACTCTTTTTCATTGAGTCAATGTAACTTTTAATAAACTTATAAGTTAAACTAAAGTATTTAGTGATTTTCACTGTTAAGTTTAGCAGTGTAGCAATAGGTATATCTATACTATCTTGACTTCTTAACATTTTGTTATTAAACTGGATGAAATATTTCAAAAACATTGCTATTCTTCACAGAATTGTATGCTTATGCTTTGTTTATGATTGTGAATAAATCACGCATAATTAGAACAGCAAAATATAATATTTGGTCAATTTAAGACTTAAGATAGTGATTGTTAAATAAAACAGTTCAATAATAACAAAGTAAATAAACAATTATTTGATGTTTACTAGAAATTTAAATTGATGTAAAAATTAAAACTAATTAAAACCATAATACAATATTTTAAAATGCACATGAAAACGGGAAAATTATGCTATAAAAGCATAACAATAATTTAAAACTGCGCATTGAAAATAAAATGATCAAACTCTGTTATATATATTTTAAAGATATTAACATGCAAAATAAAATGGAAAAAATGTTTTAAAAGCATTTAAAATATATATTAACATGCAAAATAAAATGGGAAAATTCTTTAAAAAAAACCCAACACATTTAAAACTGCACATTCAAAATAAAATGACATAATTCTATTATAAAAGCATAAAATTTTAAATACACATACAAAAATAAAATGATAAAATCCTGCTATAAAAAATTATTTTAACCTGCAAAATAAAATGGGAAAAATTAATGTTATAAAAGTATTAAAAAATGTGTAAAATGCACATACACACATCAATCTTTAGTGATATTCTTAATGTTAGTCAGAGAAAGGGACTTATGTTTAACTCCTTTGAAGTATTAGCTCTTAATGTTATGCTACCAGATATTATGCAAAAACCTACGATATCTCTTGCTATAATCACCATATATAGACCCCCAGGACCCTATGTCAATTTTCTAAAAGAGTTTTCTGATTTTATTTCTGACTTACTAGTTAAAACTGATAAAATACTAATTGTAGGAGACTTTAACATCCATGTAGATGACTCCAATGATACACTAGGGCTCGCCTTTATGGATCTACTACATTCACTTGGGATAAAACAAAATGCGGTTGGTCCAACCCATCGCTTAAAGCATACATTAGATCTAATATTGTCTTACGGAATTGAGGTCTTTGATGTAGACATTATAGCACAAAGCGATGATATTACAGACCACTACCTCTTGCTATATAAGCTGCGTTCACCTGAAATTATCAGATCTGCACCAATATACCGCCCTGGTAGGACTATCGTTCCATCCACTAAGGATGAATTCATAAGTAACTTACCTGATCTTTCTTTAATTCGAAATACACCCGCAAACGTAAATGACCTTGATGTAGTAACCAGCAGTATGGATGCCATCTTTACTAGCACACTAAATACAGTGGCGCCCATTAAATTAAAAAAGGCTAGAGAGAACAAAACTACACCATGGTACAATAGTCATACTCGCGCTCTCAAAACAGCAACCCGTGCCCTGGAACGTAAATGGAAAAAAACAAACTTAGAGGTTTTTAGAATTGCGTACAAAGACAGTATGTCCAGCTATAGGAGGGCTCTTAAATCTGCCAGGGCTGAGCACCTCCGCAAACTGATTGAAAATAATCATAACAATCCTAGATTTTTATTTAGCACCATTGCTAAATTAACAAATAATCAGTCATCCTTGGAACAAAATGTTCCACTGCATATTAGTAGTGATGACTTCATGAATTTTTTCAGTGATAAGATAGAAGACTTTAGACAGAAAATAGAAGATGTTAAACTTTCTGCACCACCTTATACTCCAGATCCAGTAAACATTCCACTGAATCATAATAACCTACAATACTTTAAAATCATAGAACAGGAAGAGCTAGATAAAATTATAAATAGTTCCAAACCAGCTACATGTATGTTAGATCCAATTCCAACAAAATTACTGAAAGATTTGCTACCTGTTATAGGAGAACCTCTCCTTAACGTTATCAACTCTTCTTTAGCTTTAGGCCATGTTCCAAATCCTTACAAGCTAGCTGTTATTAAACCTATTATTAAGAAACCACAACTGGACCCCAGCAACCTAGCTAATTATAGGCCTATTTCAAATCTTCCGTTTATGTCTAAAATACTTGAAAAAGTTGATTCTACCCAATTATGCTCCTTTCTGCAGATGAACAATATTTTTGAAGAGTTTCAGTCAGGTTTCAGGCCTCATCACAGCACAGAAACCGCATTAGTGAAAATAACCAACGATTTACTCTTAGCTGCTGACCAAGGGTGCATCTCACTATTAGTTCTACTAGATCTTAGCGCCGCTTTTGACACCATTGATCACAATATCCTCATAGACCGCTTATATTCTACAGGTGTCCAAGAACAGGCTCTTCAATAGTTTAGGTCATACTTAGCTGATCGTTACCAGTTTGTGAATATTAATGGACAACTTTCACAAGTAAGACTGGTAAAGTACGGGGTCCCTCAAGGATCAGTTTTAGGCCCTTTGCTGTTTACAATATACATGCTTCCCCTGGGGGACATTATTAGAAAACATGGGATCAGTTTTCACTGCTATGCAGATGATACTCAATTATACATTTCAACTAAACCGGATGAGATGTCTAAACTGTCTAAGCTAACTGAGTGTATTAAAGATGTTAAAGACTGGATGACCAACAATTTTCTTCTCTTAAACTCAGACAAAACTGAATTATTACTTATTGGGCCTAAATCCTGTATACAGCAGTTCTCACAACTCGACCTGCAATTAGAGGGATACAAAGTTAGCGTTAGCTCTACTATAAAAGATCTGGGTGTCATATTAGACAGCAATTTAACCTTTAAAAATCATATATCCCATGTCACAAAAACTGCCTTCTTTCATCTAAGAAATATTGCTAAATTGCGAAATATGCTGTCCATCTCAGATGCAGAAAAGCTAGTCCATGCTTTCATGACTTCTAGGCTGGATTACTGTAATGCTCTGTTTGCTGGTTGCCCAGCATCCTCTATTAACAAACTTCAGCTAGTACAAAATGCAGCTGCCAGAGTTCTTACCAGGTCTAGAAAATATGATCATATCACCCCAATTTTATCCTCCTTACACTGGCTGCCTGTTAAGTTTCGTATTGAATTTAAAATATTGCTTCTTACCTATAAAGCCTTAAATAATCTAGCTCCTGTTTATTTAACCAACCTCTTGTCTCGCTACAATCCAACCCGCTCTTTAAGATCTCAAAACTCAGGGCTTCTTGTAGTACCTAGAATAGCTAAATCGAGTAAAGGAGGTCGAGCCTTCTCATATATGGCCCCTAAACTCTGGAATAGCCTTCCTGATAATGTCCGAGGCTCAGACACACTCTCACTCTTCAAAACTAGATTAAAGACCTATCTTTTTAGCAAAGCATACACTCAGTGCATTACATAGCGGTATGACGCATGATGTGCCCCACACACGATTTTGCTTCTTGTTTATATACTCTATGAACAGCAGCTACGCTAATTATTCTCCTTATTCTGTATTTCCACCTGGGGGTACTCATCTCGAGACCCTCAGACTATGCAGTGCCACTGATGCGATCCAAGACCAGCGACGAGACGATCCCAAGGTTTCCGGACCAGGCCGTATCCTGAGCTGCTGCTGTGGTGGTCATGATGGAGAGCATAAGACTGATTCCTGTGATGCTCCAAGGTCAGACGTGTCTTCACGGAGGTCCAGCTACTGCGCCTAGACTGCAGCTCTGCACAAGACGTTTGGCCATAGGAGAAATGGTCGTGCCCAACTGAGCCTGGTTTCTCTCGAGGTTTTTTAAATTCTTCACTTTGCCAATTGGTGAAGTTTTTTCCTCGCCGCTGTCGCCACTGGCTTGCATGGTTCGGGATCTGTAGAGCTGCGGATCGATGGAATTCCTCCTCAGTGTTTGGACTCTCAGTAGTGATTATTAAACCACACTGAACTGAGCTAAACTAAACTGAACTTAAACACTGAAAACTGAACTGACACTGTTTACATTCACTATAAACTTCCATGTGAAGCTGCTTTGACACAATCTACATTGTATAAGCGCTATACAAATAAAGATGAATTGAATTGAATTGAATACAAAATAAAATAGTACAATTAATTTATAAAAGCATAAAAATAATTAATACACATGCGAAATAAAATGATACAATTCTGTTATAAGAGCATAAAAATTATTTAAAACTGCATAAAACTAAAAGTATAACACACGCTAATGAAGAACTTGGAGGCAGGTGTGCTGTTCCTGCTGTGTATCTGTGATGGGATCAGCCTGTCTTCAGTATACAGAAGGTGAATGACCTGGTGTTATCAGCACACACACACACACACA
>CAIGQZ010032675.1:706511-717578 GCA_903798205.1 Danio tinwini
CGCTAGCTCACTAAAGTTGGTCTATTGTTAAGTCAGTGACTTTTCCCAATATTTCAGGATATATATATATATATATATATATATATATATATATTAGTATTATTAGTATATAGTATATAGTATATATATATTATGATTGGTAGTATGGATTAGTACATTGTTAGTATGGATTGGTATGTTGTTAGCATGTTTCTAGTATGGATTAGTATATTAGTAGTGTGAATTGGTATGTTGTTAGTATTTCCAATGTAAAGTTGCATTGAGTTAAATGAGAGTAAGTCTGACAGTCTGGCGCAAAGTTATGAGGTCACAAATTTTGCTCCAATGTTAAGTCAATGGGACTTTTCCCAATTTTCCAGGTCAGTTTTCGGAAAACCCTAAGTCGGATCAGTTGGAAAAGACATAGCAACTTAATTCAGTATACTTTGCAGGTTTGGCGTTAGTTTGGTGGTTGTAGTATGAACAATCTGGGAGGAGATGCGTTCTTAAAATAGTCTAAGAAGAAGAGGTTTTAATTTAACAATATGTTAGCCACCATAATAAGTATAATATATGGATAAGTAATAATCAACTTAATTTGTTTGTTTAAATTCAGCCCATAAAAACTGTTTTCAACCACTTACCTTAAAAAATTTGTAATAAATCTGATTAATCCTTTTTTTCAGTGTACTAGTTTACAGGTAAGTCCTATTTAGTCACATTTATGTTCCAAAACAGCAGATCTTTCATACGTCAGCAGAAATACAATGCAAGTTGTTTAGCTGAATATGAACATATGGGATTTTATAATGATAGTGAATAAGACCGATGCTGTCAAACTTCAAAAACCAAGCATAAAAGTATAATAAAAGTAGTTCTCATGATTACAAAGCCACATGCATTCAGAAGTCTTGGAGCACAGCACTGCTATTCTAGTGTGTAAATGCTGCTTTATTGTCATTCCTGGAGCTTGACAGTCACCATATGCCTTCATACAATAGAGCACTCAGGACATTCGGCCTCAGATCTGCCTTTGTTCCCTAGAAGAAAGTAAGCTGTGCAGGTTTGGAACGACATGAGGGCCAGTAAATGATGACAGAATGTTCATTTTTTTGGATGAACTCTCCCTTTAAGAGAACAAAGCTGGAGAAGCTGGATTAGAGCTGCTTGTCTCAGACTGAAGTCTTTGGTCTCCATATCTGCACAGAGCCAATCAGACAGAAGAACTCTTATCTGCTCCTCCAGCGAACACACTCTTCAATTACACACACACATATCAGAGCTGTCTGTCGATCTGCCGTTACCAATGCGGAGAGTAAGGTGTGCAAGGTGTGTTCTAAGGTGTGTAACTCTTACAAAATCTCATTATTTTAATGTTCTATGTGTTAGATTGTTTATGTGTGTGATGTCTGCAATGAAAAATACTTAATATTAATTATAAAAATATATCAAATACATTGTATTTGATAACTTTTTAAAATATAATATAACCTCAATTTTATTGTGATAGTTATGAATTTTATTTAGTTTTTCTTTTACAAATTCAAACAAACTAAATGTGGCAAAAAAATAATAACTATACTTAGTATATACGCTCACCAGACACTTTATTAGGTACACCTTACTTATACCAGGTTGCACCCCTTTTGCCTTCAGGACTGCCTTAATCCTTCATAGCATAGATTCAACAAGCTACTGGAAATATTCCTCAGAGATTTTGCTCCATATTGACATGAGAGCATCATGCAGTTGCTGCAGATTCGTCGGCTGCACATCCATGATGCGTATCTCCGGTACCACCGCATCCCAAAGGTGCTCTATTGGATTGAGAGCTGGTGACTCTGGAGACCATTTGAGTACAGTGAACTCATTGTCAAGTTCAAGAAACCAGTCTGAGAGGATTCACACTGTATGACATGGTGCTTTATCCTGCTGGAAGTAGCCTTAAGAAGATGGGTACACTGGGGTAATAAAGCAATGGACATGGTGAGTAACAATACTTAGGTAGGCTGTGGCGTTGACACGATTTTCAACTGGTACTAATTGGCCCAAAGTGTGCCAAGATAAAAATCCCCCACACCATTACACCACCACCACCAGCCTGAACTATTGCTACAAGGCAGGATGGATCCATGCTTTCATGTTGTTGACGCCAAATTCTGACCCGACCATCCGAATGTCACAGCACAAATCGAGACTCATCAGACCAGGCAACATTTCTCCAATCTTCTATTGTTCAATTTAGGTGAGCCTGTGTGAATTGTAGCCTCAGTTTCCTGTTATTAGCTGACAGGAGTGGCACCCGGTGTGGTCTTCTCCTGCTGTAGCTCATCCGCCTCAAGGTTGGACGTGTTGTGCATTCAGAGATGCTCTTCTGCAGACCTCGGTTGTAACGAGTGGTTATTTGAGTTACTGTTGCCTTTCTATCAGCTGGAACCAGTCTGGCCATTCTCCTCTGACCTCTGACATCAACAAGGCATTTGCGCCCACAGAACTGCCACTGATTGGATATTTTTTCTTTCTCTGACCATTTTCTGTAAACCCTAGAGAAGGTTGTGTGTGAAAATCCCAGTAGATCAGCAGTTTCTGAAATACTTAGACCAGCCCGTCAGGCACTAACAACCATGCCACGTTCAAAGTCACTTAAATCCCCTTTCTTCCCCATTCTGATGCTCGGTTTGAACTGCAGCAGATCGTCTTGAGCATGTCTGCATGCCTAAATGCACTGAGTTGCTGCCATGTGATTGGCTGATTAGAAATTTGCAGTAATGAGAAGTTGGACAGGTGTACCTAATAAAGTGAGTGTTTTATAATTATAATAATTATTATATGTTTTTGGAATTATAAAATAGTCCTCGGCTAGTCCAAGTGTTGGATAAAATATATCTGAAACATTAGTAAAGTCTGACATTTCTGATATTCAAGGGAAATAAATGATCAAAATTCTAAATTATGTTTATCTGAAAACTTTAAAATAAGTTTAGGTTTAGTGGACAGAACATAATATTAAGGCAGTAAAAAAACACCTGAGTCCTGTGTGTATGTCTTATTTTACTAGCTGCTAGATTTTTTAAATATAGATTTTACATCATGACATCATCTATACTGTCCTTGTAAATATTTTGTCCTTATGATTCTGGTTTATGTCTTTTAAGACATATGTCCTTATAAATAGGTAAACAAACAGGAAGCTGTGTATCTTGTTTTAAACATATAATAAATAAAAAATAAAGTTTGGGTTTTGATGCCCTGATTTAAAAAAACAACAACAACAACATTTCAATCTTTATCTGAAGGCTCCAGTATAAAAGGAAAGGAAAGTACATATAAACCACATTCTTTCTGGTTTGAAGAAAATGTCCTTGTAGTTCAGGTGTGCGTGTGCGTGTGTGTGTGTGTGTGTGTGTGTGTGTGTGTGTGTGTGTGTGTGTGATTATAATATAGTCCAGGTGTTTGATTTGTCTCCAAAATGTACCCGAAATATTAACCAGTAAAGTCTGACATTTCTGATTTTAAAGTCTGCTTGAACTGGAAGCTGCAACCATTTTTTTGTCCACATTGTGACGCAGATCCTAGGAAAACAGAATATTAAATAAGAAAACAGTGGGCAATGCTTGTTTTATTTCTACTGTAAGCTAATTGGATGTAGTAAAGTAGGTATTTTATTTAGAAAGATCTGGAAAATGCTTTGGGGAGAGTTATTACAACCTAACAGACTCCTCCTCCTCACCATTTCTGTTTGTTGTCAAAACTGACAGGTGGAGGGGCGTGGTTAAGTACGTCAGCCACGCCCAATACCTTAGACAGATGTGTTCTGAGGGTTTAACTGTAATGATATGCACAGATGAGTAAAAATCCACAAAACTAGCAGCGTGCGCTAACAAAAACAATATGGTTAGTTTTGATTACATGTGTACTTTAAAGGGAAATATATGATTAAAATATAAACAGTGGTTTAGGTTGGCTGGATAGAAAATATTATTAGGCCAGCATAAAAACAACAAGTCTATGGTCAGTCCTCACAGAGATAGCTCTACAAGTGCGTGTGTGTGTACTGCTCAGCGGGATCATTCACATCTCTCCATCTAAGAGCTTCAGAGAACATCGGGCAGGCATTTCCAGAGAAATATCTGCTATGAAACATTTATACGTCATCCGATATCAAGATAACACCTGCTTCTTATTACCACAACAGAGGGTCAAAGATCACAAGCACACACACGCAGGGAAGGAAACCTGAAGGCCCTTTGAGAAGAAGAGACAAAGAAAAAGGAGAGCAAAGAAGAAGAGAAGAGACAGAGGAGAAACAGATGAGGGATGAGTCTGAGAAAACACATCCGTGAAAAGCATGCTGAAGTGCATATAAATGATGATCTTTGTGAAAGAATCAATAGTGTGTGTGTGTGTGTGTGTGTGTGTGTGTGTGTGTGTGTGTGTGTGTTTCCTGCTTCACACACATTACTTAGACATGATTCAGGGAAAGCAGAACACATGAAGCATCAGAGCTGTGAAGTAAAGGTCAACCACATGTAAAAAGAGCCACAGCTGTCTGTGGTTTTTCTCTAATCTGCCATCATCTCTGTATATATCTGTTCATGTAATGGGGTATTGTCAGATAAAGTTAATAATAAAAAAAAGAACACAGTGGCTATCAGCTATAATGAACACAAGTGGGGGAAATAAGTATTGAACATGCCACCATTTTTCTCAGAAAACATATTTCTAAAGGTGTCGTTGACTTTATATTGTCACTGGATGTTGGAAACAACCAAAGAAATCCATTTATTGGAAAGAAAACAAAACGAATTGGTTAATTAATAAAGTTATGAGTAACAAAATGAAACAACACAGGGGAAAAAGTAGTGAACACGTGAAGAAAGGAAGGTGTAAAAAAAGGCAGTGAAAGCCCAGACATCAGCTGAAATCTCTCAGTAGTTTTTCAGCAACCCTCTGCCCTTCCTCAGTGTAAATTAATAAATGAATCCAACATCTACATTAGCAGGAGGATGAAGATGAAACCAGGGTGGACATTAAGCAGGACAATGATCCAAAACACAGCCACGGAAACTCATATGCTTTCAGAGAAAGAAAATAAAGCTGTAGAATGGCCCAGCCAATCACCTGACTCGAAACCAATAGAAAATACAAAATAAAGCTCAGATTTGATAGGCGAGACCCACAAAACCATCAAGATTTTTTACACATAACTAATTTTTTCAGATTTGTTTTTTGTTTCGTTTTATTTTTATGTTTGTACTGTTTGGGTTTCTACCAAAATCTGGGCCAATTCCATGTCAACAGCGTTTTTAGAAATATTACTATTCATTCATTCATTCATTCATTCATTCATTCATTCATTTTCTTTTCGACTTAATCCCTTTATTAATCAACAATAACATTATTAAGAAACATTATTTAGAAAGAAAAACATGACGTATTCAATACTTATTTTCCCCCACTAAATGTGCCCAGGGCTACATTTTTGAGAACCAACAAATATATACCCTGAGCTGCATTGTCTTGCATTTTTTGTTTTCACAAAGCACTGGAGGTCACTGTGTACATTTTTGACATCTCAAATACGTAACTGGGGCACGTTTTACCACCAAATCGTTCATTTTACATACAAAAATGCAGACATATGTAACAGCGAGCACATCTTTCTCGAAAATGTAACCCTGGGCACATTTTCCCAATGAGTCTGTGTTAAAAACATTGTGGAAACAGCAACAAGGAGCAGGATTCATTTGGATAAAAACCGCCCTGAGCTTTTGTTTAAGAACGAATGTCTCCTGTTGGGAAAACATGATGAAGGGCCTGCTATCCTAAAAGCTGTGAAAACCACAGTACAGAGCTTTGACAGAAACAACCATCTGATTCAACACAATGGAGAAGCTCTTAAACAGCTGACTTTGAATGAATGTAAACTGACCTTCTGCTTGATGACATTCAAACACAAATGCTTAAATAGACATGCATATGTTCTTTTATTGTAAATAAATAAGACTATTAAATATTAAGTATCTTCATTAAGTATATACACTTTCGGGTTGAGGGCAGCATGATTGCCGTTCGCGCCAGTTCAGCTTGTTCCCGCCCTGCGTGTGTTTAATGTGCAAAGAAATATGGATAAGACCAAGGAAGAGCTTTTAGAAGGGTTTCAGTATATAAGTTTTAATAATATTGATAATTTATAAGATTTAATTTGCTTTTATTATGATAGCACAGTATATATTAACAGGAAGTGACTAAAGCTTGAGATGCCTGCGACACACTGACCATTAGGCTATAGGCGCTGACATAGATTTTTTTTTTTTTTTTCATGGAAACAGTATTTTTAAATGTACAGATCCAGACAGAAACACCTTATTAAAAAATAACAACAAAGCAGTAGCCAATTATATGTTGTAGTATAGTAATGCCATTGTCCTGTCAACATGACCTCCCTCAAAAATGTATATATGATGTGTCAACCAATCAATGCACAGAATCTGTTAGGCGGGGCTTTCCCTAGAGCTCTCATTATAAACAATACCGCTGCTGTTTGTTGTGGAGACAGACACACACTTTCTGTTTTCCTGCATTATTAACTCTCTTACTAACTTCTAAGCCTCTTCATCTTTCCACAGACTAACACATTCATCTGTACCCGCACAAATGAGGCTGAGCACTTCACACGCTTTCTTCTTAGACTAATATAGGCTCATATAAAGCAGATGCCGGAGAAACACTAATAAGAGCAGGTGCATTTGCAAAGAGCTACGACAATGACTCTCATATAAAACACACAAACAACATAGACAGTATACTTCCTATGAACACTTTGTGTGAAATGTTGTAGCTTCTGGAGGTCCTACAAAACAGGAAATGCAAAAATCCATTATTTATAACCATGTTTTTTTAGAAAGTGAGATTAAAAATGGCAAAAAACGAGAATAAATTATATTTCAGAAAGGATGAAATTAACAATAAATTAAGATAGAAATTAGTGTTTCTCACTGTTCTGGAATCAATTGTTTTGTGATAGCCTGTGCAGATTGCTGGAGAACTACACATCTGCCTCTATATGAATACAACTCCCAGAAGAATTTGTACTCCCACACCAGTTCCTGATTCCTCCTGATTACACACACACAGCTGGTAGCTCATGATGGACTAATTACCAGGACTAAAGACATTCACACACACTTTAGACTGAGTCTATTAAACTTTAATTTCGAAGCATTTCCTTGTCATGTTTTGGCCTTTGCTTTGTTTTACTGTTTATGATGTTCTGCCACCTGTCCTGACCATTCGCCTTTACTCTGACCAGGTTTTGGATTATCTGCATGTTAACTGCATTTGGATCCTCAACTCCATTGCCCTCGCCCACTACATTACAGATGCATTAACTAGATGCTTCACAAGCTGTTTCCGGCCACTTATTTTTATGCACATTTTGTAATATTGCAGAAAAAATGCTTAATTCCAATGCCAATATGCAAATAAATTCTAAAAAAAAATATGCATAAAAATAATCAGTACAAAAGTGAGTAGGATAAACGTTTTATCTGATAAGAAACAATTGTATAAACTACAACGGAAGCACATTTACTGAATACATTTCAGCATGCATATTAAAAAAAATCATTGGACTTTGTTTTAACAGATTGTTTGATCAAAAAACATGTGTGATGTGATACATTAATGGACAAACCAGCAGAGCAAGTAAAACATCTGTAATGTTGTTTTGCAAAGTCTGTCATCACGGTGGTTCAGTATTATTATTACTATATTATTACTACCTCCAGAACGGTCTTTAGCATCTTACGTTTTCAAAAGCCAATGCGCGTTCATTGCATTTCATCTTTGTTTATTCTGAGGCGCAACTCATTTATTAAAAAAGTAGAAAAAACCCACAATGGCTTTTTCTACTGCTGAAAACAACATTTTTATTTTTAATATCTGCCACCAGTTTATCAGGAAGTGATGATTTTGTTCTCTTTGACTCATCGGGCTCCATTTTAACAACCTAGGCGCAAAGTCTAAAGTACATGGTGCAAAAGGCCTGTCCGAATCCACTTTGGCTATTTTAAGGATGGAAAAAATACGCTTTGTGCCCTGGTTCATGTTCTAACAGGGTTGTGCTTATTCTCTTAATGAGTTATGAATGTCTTTTGAGCATAACACACACTAAACCAATCAGAGTTTCATCTCTCATTCCCTTCAAGAGTCAGGTCAGACACCATTTGTTATATGGCTAATTTTGTAAGTGAAAAACCTGAACACTTCACTAGTAAGAAAACAGTTAAACAGACCATCTGCAGCGCAAGGATAAAGAATGAGCCTCATCTATTCGGCCTCTTTACTTAACTTTTACTCCTAACTTCTTTACTTTTGTGATATAATAAATATAATAAACAATACTACTAGTAATAATAACATCATACAAATGCAAATTGCCATGAATAAACTTAAAGTGTGAAAATTACTGTTGCGCTGGTCTAAAAATGGCAACAAATCACACCAAACACATCTTGCGTCTTATTGCGGAGGGTGTATGATAGGACACATTGGATGGAAAGCTACTTAATTAATGCTTAATGTGATATTCCAGTTTTGTGCATAATTCTAATTAGGGATGGTTACTGAAACTTGGTACTTTATCGGTATCGGTGCTAAATTATAAAAGTACCAATAAGCTGTGACGTTAATGGTTCTGCTATCAGTACTGGAGAATTATTGCTGAATAAACATTACTTACAGTTGCATAATTTAATTGACCAACCTTTTCTAATTTGCCATATTTGATATTCATCTGCACAGTTGGCCATCTTATATGAGAAATGTTCTTGTTTCCGGCGAAGTATAAAAGCCTTCACACGCTAAGCGCACACACATAGCTCGAGACTAAGACTCGCGCATGCACTCACAGCTCGTAAGCTTACGGAGTAAACCAAATAGGTTGTATTTCCCGAGTAGATATCAACAATGCCCGTTGCAATAAATGCAACAAAGTTGTTTTCTTGTATAAGCGGAAATGCAAGCAATCTGGCTAAGTGAAAGTATATTTTCAAAGTACATTAACTGCAATGAAAAGTAATAAAACAATTTTGACTGCTTAGCTACTAACGGTAACGTTACATCATCCACATCGTTATGCCAGCAGTCAATCACCTAAATTAGTATAACATTAATAGTTGAATAAACACACACATTTGGTTATAATGAACAGTATTTTTTTTCTGCAGTAGCCTAAATAAATCTTAAACATTAAAAAAGCTTTTACATCAGCTGTATTTACAAATATAGCCTATGAAGAGCCTAATGATAAACAATGCTTATTAAGCAATAAAAAAATGCTTATTTTTACATTGCAAGATGCTCCAAAACTGTATTAAAAACACAGTTAACTCCCAAACCACAGTTAACTCATTTATGTGAATATGTTAATGAAAAATCATAAACATTAGCTTATACTGCATTTTGGCAAATAAAATAGGGTATTTTCAACTGCAGGGAGCACAATAAACCAGGGAAGGTCCCGACTTCTGCCAGAAAAGCCAACATGTTGATTTTTCTCCAGAAGAATGGTTAAAAGTAATTTTTCTTCAAATCATTGTACATTCTTTTACAGAAAAATAAATTATTTATTTGTTTTACAATTATTGGTTCCATTTTATTTTACATTAAAAACATAATAATAAAACAAAGTGTTGTTGATTCTGTTCAATTTGTTTGTGTTTTTGTACTTTTTATGATTTATTTATTTATTTATTTTTTATCGATAAGAGAACCGCTAAAGTACCCAACCGCTAAGTGGTATCGATAAAAGTACTAATACCGTTAACGATACCCATCCCTAATTCTGATTCACATCTTTGGATGGAAACACAGCTACAGTCCAGTGGATCGCTGAATGATGTTATCCCTGTTAGTGTTTAATTAACTAGTTTCCCAGTCTAATGTGGTGTGATGATGTCCAGTCAGCTCAGGCTGTAATTGTGCAGGTGTGTGTTTGATATGAAAGGCCTGCGCTGCTTTAATAAATGCAGCGTTTGTAAAGAGGCTGTGCAGCAGGAGCAACAGTGCCGTGTGTATGTGGAGATTTTAATGAGTCGGGTAAAGAGTCGTGCTGGAGAGTGTGTGGAAAAACTGTGTGTCTGTGTGTGTGTGTGTGTGTGTGTGTGTGTGTGTGTGTAAGGGCAGATATTTGTAAATCTGTGATCTTTGCCCCTCTGCTCTTGTAATGAGATGCAGTTGTTATCTTGATATTAAAGCTACAGTGAAAATGTTTAGTACAGCAATAAGCATTCAGGGCCATGCATTGCAGCAATTATAACAGTTAAAGCAGTAGTTTGACTAAAATGCTCGCCTGTTATACTAAAGAAATAAAATCGCGTAAATGTTATTTCAGTAAGTCTTAAAACATTTACTAATGCTTTAAATAAAAACACTATGGTACAGCAACTCACCTAACTGTTATATCATCAAACAATTGCAAACCATAAATAGATAGAGTCAAAAAAAATATGTCTTGAATGAGTCACAGTAAAAAAAAAAAAAAAAACATATTTCTGAAGGTGCTGCTGATTTTAAATGTTTACCAGATGTCAGAAACAACCAAAGTATTATATACATACACAGAAAACAAAGCAAATTAGAAAAAGTGACATGAAGTAATGACATGAAATGACAAAGGGAAAAGGTATTAAACACATGAAGAAAGCGAGGCGTAAGAATGCCTGGAAGGACCGGACAGCAGAATTCTCTCAGTAGTTCTTCGGCAATCCTTTGCCCTTTCTCATTGTAAACGCGTATTAGCTGCTTGAGTCCAACATCTGTTATCAGATGATGAAGATGAAACCAGGGAGAACATTTCAGAAAGACAATAATTCCAAACACAGCCAAGCAAACTGTCAACTGCTTTCAGAAAAGAAAATAAAGCTAGAATGGCCCAGCCAATCACCTGACCCTAATCCAATAGAAATTAAGAACTAAAGATCAGAGTTGACAGACAAAACCATCAAGATTTTTAGATTCTGTTGAAGTCTGGGGTGGGATAAATAAATAAATAAATAAATAAATAAATAAATAAATAAATAAATA
>CAIGQZ010032675.1:753973-766519 GCA_903798205.1 Danio tinwini
GTGTGTGTGTGTGTGTGTGTGTGTGTGTGTGTGTGTGTGTGTGTGTGCGCACGCTGAGTAAGTGTGATATATTACAGCACTAAACGCAGTATAAAAGTCTCAAAAATGATGATGACGACACTCCCCGTGAGCTGGATAAAGGTGATGGATGGATGGAAATATGGACAGAGTGAAGAGTCTCTGTAATGGTGTAATACATCATGACTGTGGTAAGGTAATAATATGAATATTTATGGGCTGTGGGTGAGGATGATGTGAATATTTATGAGTTTGGGTGATTATGGTCTCTAATGAAGTTAATGCTTATTTTGTTCTACAAGCTTTTTACAACCGGGAAAAGCATCAGAGAGAATTCACTCACAACCCCGGCTATGTGGAGCAGGACTCAGGTGACTGTGTGTGTGTGAGTACACTAAGGGAATGTGAAAAGCATGCTTCATAGAGGCACAATAGACATAATAGAGGCAGAACAGCTCACAGAAATCAGGACTGACTGTGGACTGGATCAAAGATAAAGGTGTGTGTGTGTGTGTGTGTTAGTGTGTGTGTGTTAGTGTGTGTGTGTTAGTGTGTGTGTGTTAGTGTGTGTGTGTGTGTGTGTGTGTGTGTGTGTGTGTGTGTGTGTGTGTGTGTGTGTGTGTGTGTTAGGAGGACTTTAGAGGTCAACATGAACTCGCAGAATAGAATTAGTGAATTCCTCATTTATCAGATCAGAGAAAATGACTGTACTAAATAACATTGATACCATTCATTATTATACTCTAGAAAATGCTTGGTTATTTTCTTCTGCCCAAATGCTAATCTTGTGGGGTTGTTTTTCCAGTGTTGGGTAGTTTCCCAGTGGTTGGATTAATCACACTGACAGGTGAAGCAATACACCTGACACACTTCCGCCAGTGAAACAATCCCGCTGTGGTAGCCTTCAGTCCAACTGTCTGAGTTACAGTATACATCCTTCTTCAATTAAATTAAAGTCTGCATGCTTTTTATTTAATCTATAAAGTCTTTACAGAGCTTTACGAGATGTCTATGCACCATCAACAGATGTTTAACACTACGAAAACCGCTTTTGCAGGTTTATTGTGCAATTAAATCTGACGGTTTCGATTAAAGCCTGCTTATTTTTAGACAAGTTTGTTGCAACAGATTTAGTTTAGATGAAAGCTTAATGTTGGTGCATCTTTTTAGTATTTTGTGGTCACACTTTTTTTTAAATGTACATTTCACACTAATAGCAAACTATTAACTGAGACTTTTAACTCGATAAACTACTAATTAGCTGCTTATTAATAGTTAGTAACGTAGTAGTTGCGTTTAGGTATAGGGTAGGATTAGAGATGTAGAATAAAATAATATTTTTATTTACCATCATGCAAATCACACAGATCTGTTCCAGATCTCCGATGATTACAAACACATCGAGGACTCATTGCACAGAATTTTTTATACACCACACTTGCACACACACATTACTGAGTCTTGATATTGTAACACCATGAAGAATTTTCTTGTGGGTCACTGTCTAGCAGTGACCCTTTGCCTTGTTTTATTGTTTCTGCTGTTTTCGCCGCCTGTTCTGACCATTCGCCTGTCTTTGATCACCTATTTTTGGATTACCTGTATGTACCCATTTGATCGACTTTTGCCTGCCTGACCATCAGAGATGTATAGTATGAAGTAGAACTACTTCACTACTGTACTTAAGTACTAAAAGGTTGTATCTGTACTGTACTGGAGTATTGTTTTTTTCTCCTACTTCTACTTTTACTTCAGTACATATTTTCGATGAGCTTAATACTTTTACTCCAGTAGATTTTTTATGTGTTGCATAGTTACTCGTTACAATTATAAAAATCAATCATTCATTGATCAGACGATCAAAGAAGACAGTGCTGCCTGCCTGCATTGAGAGCACTTTAGTTTGTTTTAGACATGGAAAACCCAGAAAATCCACCTTCAACTCTTTCAATTTCAACTGTTCGTGGCGATGAGGAAAAACACCACCCGTGACCCTATTTAGAACCAATGTTTGCATTTGTCGGAGTTAAAGACAGTTTATATAGAATAAAGTGCATACTGTACCGTCAGATTTGAAGAAACATGTCAAGTTAAAGACAATGTAATACACAAAACAGCAGTTTAAGCTGTTCATAAGTTAACTACAGTTAGCTACCCACGGTTCATATCATGCTGCAATGTTCATATAACGTTAACTGTCTATCATAAAGGCTGTCATGCTGAATGGTGTTTTTGACCCATCATTTATATATATATATATATATATATATTTATATTATAAATCGTAAACCATGGTTATTTTTGTTCTGCTTAATCCTGTGCCCCAAAAAAGATATTTAAAATAAACAAAACAATATGTCTGTTGACTGTTTTTTTTTTTAAATAACTACATAACGCAATACTTGTACTTTTACTTTCAGTACTTGAGTAGTACATTTTTTAATAAACTACTTGCAATACTTAAGTACAAAAATGTTGAATACTTTAGTACATCCACTTAAGTATTGTGCTTAAAGAGCGCTTCAACTTCTACTCAAGTCACTTTTTTGATAGAGCACTTGTACTTTTACTTAAGTCTGGGTCTCTAGTACTTTATACATCTCTGCTGACCATTCTCTGTTTAATAAATACTGCATGTGGATCCTCAACTCTGTTGTCCAGTGTCTTGCCATTACAGTTACCCATATTTCAATGTCCAGCAAGAATTTATAATGTCATAAAACATCTCTATTTTAAATAAATGACGCTTATTGTATCTATTCCTCCAAACCTTAAAATAAACGTCTGTCCACAAAAAAATATAAGACAGCTTTTTTTAAACTGATGATAATACTATGTTTCTCGAGAAGCAAATCATCATATTAGATAGATTTTGGTCGCACTTTACAATATGGTTGCATTAGTTAATGTATTTACTCATAATTAAACATTAACTGATGCATTATTAAAACCAAAATGTGGCTAATGCTCTCATTAGTAGGTTACAAACTTACATGATTAGGTTTAACACAAAATTCACTGTCAAGAATGTTGTTGCTAACCACTGACTTGTATTTTTAGATAATGTGCAAGTCAAATGCAAATTCAAATGTAATTTTTTCACATACAGTCAATGAAATGTGTATACAACTGCCCATGTCCTTAAAAAAACCACAGTAATTTCAATCAGGATCTAAATTATGGAATATAATAAGTAAAAACACAGAAAATTGTGATATAGAAAATTAGAACAAATATAAAATGTTTAAAACTTTAGATATGGAGAATATAGCGAAACAGAATAAAATATAAAATCATTTTAAAAAGCTTAGCTTCACAAACACACATTGAAGTGTTTCTAACAAAGTGACTGGTGCATAAAAAGAGGAAAGAGTTTATCATGCAGGTGGTTTGTCAAGCCCACTCACCTGAATAGAGCACACTCACAACTACACAATATATGACCAAGGTGTGTCCAAATGTGAATGAATAAGCATAAATATCAATAAGCAAATTGTCCATAAATGTGTAATGAGCTAAAAAAAAATGGTGGTTTTCAATATTCTTTACAGTATCAGCTCTTGTGTATAATGAAAGAAAGAAACCTATGTTTGAAACGACTTGAATGAATGGTGAAGAAATTTTCATTTTTGGCTGAACAATCACTTTAATTGTGAGTGTATAATAAAATCAATACAAAGGAGTCTGACTTTGCACAGTAGACTAACACTTGACTTACTGTAGCTTTAAAGACTTGAGACCTCTCTTGACCTCAGCATCAGAGACTTGTAAACACGTCTGACCTGATGTCAGGAACTGAACAAGTTTTAAACAAGCAGATCCAGTCTCTACTTCTTCCTTGGAAACACTAAGAGAAAGGATTTTGTAAATGCACAACAACGAAACAACAAAAACAGACACCGGGGAATTGAGTAAAAACCTTCTGAATCTGTCCATTTTAGAAAGTGTTTGCCATTTTTTTGGTTCAAACATTCATTTTTAGATGCGTATTGCACTAGATGCCTTTTAAACCTCCTGCTTTGTTTTCCGTGCATTAGCAAGGCTGAATGGAATAACAAACAGCTGAACTTACACATGCAGAAATAATGAAGCAGTCCATCCAACGGGTCACTGAAACCATGCTGCGTGTGCCTGCTATCGTGGGCAGAAAAGCACTATTGGCCCTTTAAATATTTAATTTTAACTGAGCACGTTCAAAACACAAGAAGGCCAATGTGGGTTGTCACAAACGCACACGTACAGGAATGCCTATAATATATCGGCCTCTCCAAGCAATTCACTCCAATCTGTGTGTGCAGTATGCAGGCTGTTTGTGTGTGAGAACACGCGTCTTCTCTTATTCCTATAATTAATGCAGTTTGTACTGTACAAACAGCAGAAATACTCCCACAGACATGGGAACGTGTGACAGACTTTCATTATGTAAGATCAAATAAGTCTTAAATTAACTCCACAGTGTGTGTGTGTGGTTCACCTACACAACTTTACATACCTTACACAAAGGTATACGGAACAATCATACACACATTTATGTATTGTATTGAAGCACAGAGAGAGAAAAAAAAACAAGAATTCAAAAAAAAACAGGATTGCAATTAAATTTCTCCACATAAATCTCCCACGCAACTGACTACAACACGGAGAGCGGCTCCCTTCCAAAAGCAAAACCCACAGGACTCAAAGCTAAAAACAGAAAGTGCTCCTTTTAAATTGATTTTGTTTGGATTAACTAGAATTTAAATTCATGTTCGAAGACTTTTAAGTGATTAACTTCATTCAACTTGCACTAAATATAGATAATGCAAGTACATCCGTAACATGCATAGCATATTGAGTTTCTTTCTTACTGACTAAACTGTGTTTGTGTGTGCTGGCATACTGTCTTGTGTTTGATTATGAAGGGTAGCTGATTTAACAACAATTCAGAACCACATGACCAGTGAATGTTAAAAGACCCATTCAACAATTATTAGCAGTAGCTAATCTGCGTCACTCTTGTTTTAGTTTATTCAGAGGATTTTTGGGTTGTTAGAATAGCAAAGTCCACTAAAGGAGGTTGAGCCTTATCATTTATGGCTCCTAAACTCTGAAATAACCTTCCTGATAGTCTCCGTGGCTTAGACACACTCTCAGTTCAAAACTAGATTAAAGACCTATCCATAATCCGGGACCAGGCCGTATCCTGAGCAGATGCTGTGGCGGTTATGGTGGGGTGGAGAGCATGAGGCTGATACCTAAACTACAATGACAGATGAGTCTCTGCATTGATCCTGTGGGCCAGCATGATCACCTGCCAATGACCTACTCCACACCTGCAGCTTCTCCACGATAGATGTTCAGCGTTCTCCAGCCTCCACAGCCTAGATTGCAGCTCTGCACAAGAAGCTGGCCAGAAGAGAAATGGGTTCTCTCAAGGTTTTTTTTTTCCTTCACTTTTCTCAATCGGTGAAGTTTGTTCCTTGCCACTGTTGCCACTGGGTTGCTTGGTTTGGGACTTGTGTAGCTGTGCATCAATGGATTTGCTCTTCAGTGTTTGGACTTTCAGCAGTGAAAATTAAACCACACTGAACTGAACTAAACTGAACTTCAACTCTGAAAACAGGACCGACACCGTTTCACTTTACTAGAACTTCTATGTTAAGCTGCTTTGACACAATCTACATTGTAAAAGCACTATAAAAGTAAAGATGAATTGAATTATAATTATTTAACTCAGTTTGTGAGAAGTAACTAGTAGCTATAACTATTTAAAGGAACGTGCCCAACACTGCTTACTAACCATTAAAACTATCAAAACAAGCATACAAGCAAATATAAAGTCTAGTCTGCGAAACAAAGCGTGGCATCCAATCAGTGAGACTCCTTTGATTCTCCTGGCTCATCCTCTGTGCTGGATCAGACCTCCAGTAATCAATGATAGTGACTCTCAGCGGCCAGTGAACGCTGCCATTAGAGCAGCAGATTCATCCCACCATCATGACACCTGCTGTGCGGCCACAATAAAGCTTTAGCAGAGGAGACGGACGCTATGCTTTCATCTGATAGCGGACGCCTCCAGTCTACCTGTCCTCTTACAACATTTCATACTCCCTTTGATTGCTTGGTCCCCTGCAGAGTCTCCTCTCACATTGTATTATTGGAACAACATGTCTGATTCGCCTTTTTTACTTGTGTGGTGGTCCTTTTTTTCTTTTCTTTTTTTATACAAGCAAAACAGAAAGAAATCCTTCACTCAAAAATGAAAACGTACTTAGTATTAACACCCTGGAAGTGGTTCCAAGCCTTTATAAGTATTTTTTCTTCTGCTGAACACAAAAGAAGATATTTTGAAAAATGCTGGAAACCTGTAACCATCGACTTCCATAGTAGAAAATACAAAAACTATGGAAATCTATAGTTATAGGTTTCTTTGTGTTCAGCAGAAGAAGCAAGCTCATGAATGTTTTAAACAAGTAAATAATAGTGAGTAAATTATGTTTGAATTTTCATTTTTGGGTGAACTATCCTCTAAAAAGCTCATGTAATCATTTTAAAGCATTTCCCCAAGATAAGCTAATTGTGTTACTAAATGGTAGAGAAACAGTCCTCGCTGATCTGGCCAATCTCATGAACTGGTCACAAGTGTTTGTTTGTTAGTTGATATGAGCAAAATATTTGAATGACCTTGTGTGTATTTAAGCCTTTTTACATATAAAAACTGAAAGTTCTGGGTTTTTGACAATATTTCAAGTTAACTAAAACCTGGCTGAAAATATTAGATAAATAAAATAAGAACATTTGAAATGCTTTTTAACATGAACATTTAATAATATAACTTCTTGTAATTTACTTATTGCAATAAACAGTAGTTTATAGGCTTTTCCTTTTAGTAAAGAAGCAATGGATTTATAGGTTTGCAACTTAACTTCTTATGCATAAAATATGCACTCCAAACTTTTTCTTGATTGAGATATGTTGAATTCTTCATCCATCATTTGCAGTGTTTCCAAATTGCATTGTTAGTCATTTTTCTTATTTATTCATAACAGGCTTAGTCACATTAATTCCATGTTGTTGTTTTTTATCTGTGCTATATATTATTTTCTGTAATGCTGCTTCCTACTATGACATGTTCACACCTAAATGGTAATAAGAGACGTATTTAAAAGATTATATGCAGCATCCTTAATTTATGCACTTAGGTAAGGAGAAAACTCCACTTAAGAATCATACTTAAAAGAAAAATGTGCTTCATGCATTATAAAGTTTGAAGCATCAGAATCAGTACTCGGTATCAGCTGATCACCATGACAAGGTATCGGTACTCTGTATCAGCTGCAAAAATCCTGATCTGAGCATTCCTAGCAAATGGTACAACAATCTTTCATTTAAAATGAACTAAATTGCAGTGTGTCACTTTGTACTCATGTTTTGATAGATTTTTAGTTTCATCAGCAAAAAACAAAACAAAACAAAAAAACATACATACATTGTTTTAATATCCACAAATATTGTTGGTTTTCTACAAAACAATCAGCATTTCCAAATGTACTTCCACATTCCAAATTTAAAATGCATTGAATTTCTGCAAATAGGTTAGTTCACCCAAAAATGCTTCTGTCAATAATTGCTCACCCTTATATAATTCCAAACACCTGAGACCTGCGTTCATCTTCAGAACACAAATGTTAACCAATATATTGTTTAAAGTGAATTAGTAAACTGTGATTTTCCATTGATTTTGTGTAAAAACTCCAACCGTTATAAACTAGTTAGTAAAAGCTGGATATATACTCATGTACCTATTTTTAGCCTTATTTCAGTGACTTTATTAAGTTAAAAAAACTTATTTTTCTTAAAAATACAACATTGTACATTAGGGCAGCACAATATATCGAACTCATCGCCGATATCGCAATGTGAGCATCCGCAATAGTCACTCAATTTTGAGTCTGAATTCTACTTTACCAGGAGCTACAGAGTTGTTTAATTACTGTATATGATTTGTGCAAAAAAAGGTTCTCACTTTGATTTGTCTTGTTTCTACATTTCAAGGCAAAAACAAGACTATTTTACTTCCCCCACTGGCAGATAACTGAACTTTTTTAATGGAAAAACTCTTTATTTCTTCTGAAGTTAAAAACAAAACAATATTTTAACTTGGTCTAAGAGTTTTTAGATATTTGATCCAGAAAAGAGACAAAGTACAAAAAAAAGCATTTTATGCATATTGATTACTCAATTTCTGTACCTGAATAATGTTAGACTCTTTAGAAAACCATTAAATAGTGCTATTCAAACTATTTTCTGAAACTGTATTCATATTGCAATATTTATCACAGAAAAATAGAATATTGCAATATCAATTTTTTTCCAATATTGTGCAGCCCTATCATACACACATGCTGCTTGTGTATTATTGTAGCACAGTTTGTGCCAAATACAGTGTCATTAGACATTAGCCTTTAATATATTTATAAGAAACTGAAAAAAAATAATAATAAATGTCACAAAAACCCTCTTATGCCTCATTCACACTAGCAGTGATTTTGTAGCTGCCTGTCGCTCTGGGTGGCAATCTGTTGCAAATGCAGCATATATTTTAGTCAACTAAATCTCGAGTAGATTTAGCTGATTAAAATCTTATGAAATTTAGTCGACTAAAATCAAATGATTCAGAAGACTAAAATATATTTAAAACTAAAATGGAATTTTAGTCAAAAGACTAAGACTAAAACTAAATCAAAATTTGCTGTAAAAATGAACACTGCCTCAAAACTAACCATGCGTCTTCAGTGCTTCAACCAGAATATTATTAAAGATCCTGTAAAGTGCTTTGAAATGTGCATTTTTATTCGATGTATGACGAAGTCTTAACTGAAACACGAAGAGAGGGCGGGACATAGAGTAGCTCCCTTTTTAAAAACAAGCCAATAGCTTTTTTGTTTTTATCACAGCTCTGACAGTGAGAGTGGTTGAGCTCAAGTACATCAAATGGAAAGCAAATGAGAAGCATCTTCAAGGGGGCGGGGCATGTCAGATACTAGAGAGCATTTGATTGGTCAGAAGATTTGACGAGAAACTGAAGTGTCAGTATAGCATGCATGGTAACATGTATGATTTCTTCTGTTTGAAACAAATCACAGGTGAATCAGAGGTAATACAGCAGCAGTGTAACTGAGTAATTAATAATATAATTTTCATGTTTGGCTGAACTAACTCTTTAAGCTGGAATGGATATAAAATTGTAAATTGTTGCACATTGTAAGCGAAACCCCCCTCAGTGACTCATTTTCCAGCAGACTCGCTTCTTTAGTATGACTTCATTAAATCAGAGTTCAGAAAACAGCCTTCAAACCAAAACAAACCCAGCTCAAACAGACCAGCAGCACTACACCCAAAGGAAAAGCATCTCTTCATCATACAGTAACTAACCGGGAAGCTCGGGGATATATCCTCCGTACCAACCTGGCAGTTTTCACTCAGCCTGCATGAAGAACAGGGGAAATGTCAGGCCATCAAAAGCACACAGGGACTTAAGAGTGACGCCCTTGTAGTTCTTGTTCGTTCAGATCCACCGAGAGCCGTCCAGGGTTCAGAAGCTGCACTATGACAACACCAAATCATCCAAGAGCTAAACACGCTCAGGATATTCCTCACAGATTTGATATAGAAAACAGGCCTTACTGCTCCCAGAGGAGCTGTTTCTATAAACAACGACTGCTCTCATGAGACGATTCGTGCCATGAGTAAAACTACACACAAGCATGTTACACACATAACAAACACCAGTAAATAAGATGGAGTTATATAGATAAAAACTAAATTCAATCTTACTGTATCTTATTGTGTGTCAAAAATTTGATCTAAAAATGCCTTTAAAAAGAAGCATTGATGTTTTTCTTCCCAAATCAGGGTTCATAAACATTTTTACTACTAAAATTACAGGACTTTTCCAGGACTTTCAAGTAAGGGCTGATTTATACTTCTGCGTCAAGTGATCGGCGTGACTCACGGCCTTGCACATAGTTGTGCATTTATACTTCTGTGTGCTGTTTGTGTTGCTCTGCATAAGCAATTTCGAAACGCTAGCTGGCAGTGAGGTTTTATATGTTCCTCTGCGTCAAGTCTCTTCGCAGGCTATTTAGTTTTTTCTGAACGCTACCTTAATGTACAAGTAGCTAAAACTTGCTCATTCAGAGGCGGAAACTGGCAGACGTGCAACAACAATAATCATAAGGTAAGCGCAAAACAAAAGTTTTTATCTGGAGCTTCTTCATGGGATTCAACACTTGTAAACACTCACTCATACAGGTTTGCCAGGATCTCGGTCCCACCCACACTGGCCACAGCTACCAAGCCGACCAATCACAGAGCTTGCACTATGTGTCATTGTGAAGTTTCATTTTTTGCGAGGTGCGCATCAGTGTCAGCATCAGCCACGTCGAGGGTTATGCGACCATGTGAAGGCTGTGCCGGAGCATACGCATGCACTTGATGCAGCCTTTACTTTCTATGACCTAACATTTCATGTAATATCTATGTATGCATGGTAAATTTATTACAGAATATCATAAAACATGCAACAATCTATTTGATTAAAATTTATTTGGTTAATGCTTACACATGACATCACTAATAATATGAGAGGATGCTTTTGGCCAAGGACAGAAAAGAAGACTACTAACCTATATTTAAGTATACAGATATTTGTTCAACTAATTTTCATGACTTTTCCGAAACGTTGTGGGTTTTTCTGTTTTTCCAAAACCTTTGTCAAAATTCCAAGACTTTCTTGGATTTTCCATGGATTCCTAAGATTGACCACAGATCTATTATAGAGAAAAAGATTCAAATTTTCAGTGCAAAAAAAAAAAAAAAAATTAATCTTGGACAAATTCACATTTAGCTCACAAATTATGAGCACATTGTTTTGAACTACACAAGCAAGAAACATTCTGAATCATTTTCCATGTCATGCAATAAAAGAATAATACACATGAATAAAGTACTAAATGTATGGTGACACATAAAGCTCCAGGATTTCCATGGATTTGACCACAGATCTATTATAGAAAAACAGATTTAAATGTTTAATGCAAGAAAAATCTTGGACAAATTCACATCTAACTCACAGATTTTTACCAAATTGTTTTGAACTACACCAGCAGTAAGAAACATTCTGATTCATTTCCCCTGCCATGCAATTAAAGGACAATACATATGAATAAAATACTAAACTCACGGCGATACATAAAGGATTTTAAAGCATATTAAATGCCACAGCGGGACGTCAGTGAGCATTTCTGCAAAGAATTGCATCTAGTTCCTCCATTAATGCGTCTTTGTCTAAAAGCCCAATCTGACTGTTGAACATGGAAGTAAAATACAGTTTCAACAAAAGCCTGTGAGCTGTCAAAAATCTACCAGTTAATGCAAAGCTTTTACTGACAAATAAATGTGTATTTCTGAGCCCAGGTAATGTGGGGCCCAGGTAATGTGGGGACACCTGTGTACAAGCGACACTGGAAATTTGGAGGAACCTATTATGCAAAAATCACTTTAATAAAGGGGTTTAAACACCGATGTGTGGCAATATTGTGTCAACATAAACAGCCTCTAATGGCAAAAATGTATTAAGTCTATTTTTCATAAATCACACTTAATGAAACAGTCTGCAGAAACACTTTGATTGACATTCTCCCTTTGTATGTCATCAGAGGCGGAAAGTCCTGCTCATTAGTGACCATCTCTCCCTCATTAGCATAAACAGCCCTGAGTGAGAAGCAGCCATCTGCTATTAAGAGTTTTCGCCATAGCTGCTAAAGATAATGTCAGCGACTAAAGGTCGGCTCACACTGTGATTTTTTCATAATCCTGAACAATTGTAGCATGTCAGACTGCACGAACATGGCTCCCATGTCACACTGTAAGATCTCAGCTGTCATAATATCAGACTGAATGACAATGAAAATGAGGCAAACACAGAAGAAAACTCCCTCTGAGTTTGACGTCATCTATCTGTGACATTTTCATTATCACGCATTCTGAAATGATTCTTCACAGCAAACGTTAACTGTAGCGGTTTTGACATTTCCCTGTGGTCATTTCAATTGGCGAATTGTCATCAGATTTGGTGCTCCTATTGGTTCACACGTACCCGTGTGTGTCTGTGTATTACCTAACTTGGCGACAAGCAGGACTGACCCAGTGCAAACACAGTGATAATGTCTGCATGTCTCCTCCAAAATCGACTTCCACAGACATCATGTGATATTCTAAACATTTGTTATATTTTTGTGGCAGATAGACGCAAGGGGCTCTCTGTATTTTGGTAACAAAAACGAACGATTCAATAAAAGCAGAAGGACGAGCAGAATGATGAGCGTATGTTTTTTCATTTTGATGCCTTTGTTTTTATGGCCATCACCTAGCAACAGCTGTACACACAACAGCATCTCATTTGAATTCAAAGCGACAGTCACCAAAATGGCACAATTTAGATCAAAGCCTAAAAGGGTCAGTTTCAAAGAGCAATAAAACATTAGT
>CAIGQZ010032675.1:766529-785911 GCA_903798205.1 Danio tinwini
TCAAATTTACAGTCACCAAAATTGCACATTTGGATCAAAGCCTAAAAAGGGGCAGTTTCAAAGGGTTACTGTATAAAACATTATTTATGTGGTATTTTGAGCTGAAACCTCATATTTTAGGGAAGCTGAAACATACTCTAGGGACATCAGAGACTTATTTTATATATTGTAAAAAGGGGCATAATAGGCCCCTTGAAATCAAGGATTCCTTTACAAACTACATACACAATTAAAACAATTTAAATGACTGTAATTCATTTGGTATAAATGTACCAAAGCCAAATAAATACCAAACATAATTTTCTTTTTAAATCCACTGCCCACTTTTTAACTTCTCAAGAGGCTCGAGTAGGAGAATGAAAGTGCCCCCTTTGTGAATTATTAAAGATACTGCAAAACATCACACACACTCACACACAGACACACACACAGGTTTGAATCTACGACCTTGGGGAGCAGCAGAGATAATGACCAATTCAGTCTTGCAGGGTTATAGACACTATAGAAAGAGCAAAAAAAAGAGGCCATAAAGTCTAAAAGAAAAGAAAAAGAATTAGACCTTGAGCAGTAAAAAAAGTCAAAAGCGTTATTAGGAAGTGTCGGACAGACCATATGATGGGTCATATAGCGGAGTAAGCATCAAAAGTGGATGAAGAGAGGTTGTGAATAGGTTGTCAGTCGTGCCCAATTCTGACAGACAGCTAAAGTTCAACAGGTGTTCTAGAAGCAGACAGGTCAAGTATGCAACAAAATCACTTTAATGAAGGAAGAAATGAACACTGCAGGTGAGGTGAGAGAGTTGATTGTAATGCAGTGTGAACGTGGACAGTTTGGTTGATTAGAATGAGCCTGTTATAGAGCTAATATGCTGCGGTGCTGTGGCTGCTCGTTGCGCAGATGGTGTAAAACACATTTAAATTACATTTAATTGGTAGAGTAATCAGATTAATTTGCGAAAGGGTTCACAATCCACCAAGTTATATTTCTTTCCTAATAATCCTGCAGCAACATCAGGAATATGCAAAACACTCACTGATTAGTTTCTGCTGATAAGATAGTAGCAGACTTAAAAAGCATGAAAAGACAATTTAACACAAAATGGACTGATAAATGCGCCTTCTTGTTTCATCATAATCCTAAATCGCTTTAAAAGGGCAAAATCCATCATTTTACAGTGAGTTTCTATTGTATAAATGTTTAAATTAATGCAAAGACTGCAATTTAGTATGCAAATACCATGAAGACATCAAAGTCCAAGAATCAAAGGGAGACAAAAAAAAGAGTATTTGTATAAATCAAAGAATTTGATGTTGAGATTTGAATCAAAAACGCACATCAAATGAAGTTTATGTTATAAACGATCAAAGAATATTCAAACTTAAACAAATTAAGATTATTTTTACACTTTAATTAGAATGTTCTCACTGCAAATGTCAATTTATCACTGAAGTGCATAAGTTTAATAGTTTGTTTTATATTAACTGCAAATTAAAGACATATGTTAAAAAGTAGAAGAAAACAGCACATTATAATTCAGCAGGTGTAGCAGCTCAGACTGCACAGAGAAATCAAAAATCAATCTATCAATGCTGTAAAAATGATGTAGTTATATTTTTGCATAGCCCTAACTTCAGTTATATAACTTATGTTATATAACGTCTGCCCTCTTTCTGTTTTTTAAACATTTTTCCAAGCTATAAAACAACAGCAATGTCCCATTTTTAACAGTGTCAAAACCACAAAGAGACCTATTAGCATCACAAATGCATATCTCTCCCTGTTGAAGTGTGGACGTCCCGCATGTGTGACCAAGGCTGCTTTGGGTAATAGAACACTCATTTCCATAAACCCCACATGCTTCACTTGAACTCTGAAATGTCCGTCTGTAATCAGTCTATATCCAGTTAACCCAATATTCCTCTGTGTCACCCCAAAACCATACCAGTCTCGCTGCTCATCCCATTCAAATACCAATGGGATTTATGAGCAAGCAGAAATCTTCTTGAAACCCCCAGTACAGATAAACAAATTCTGCAGAGCATCTGTTCTCTGACCAGCCCTGCTGGACAATTCAAATGCTGTAAAATCCAGCTTAAATCAATCATAATTGAATCTTGAAGAACTTACAATGCATACTGATATTTATAGGGGGGTGAACATACACTGGTCTCACTTTTCGGTTACGATTATCATGCTATCGATACGGTTCCATTCTGTATCTCTGTGCATTGACTATGCTTTCCACACACAATATTTTTTTTTCTTCACAAGACAAGAATTGTCTATAATATATATAGACACTATATTATTTGTAAAACAATCGTGTCCTTTAATACAAGCAGAATTATGAATATATTATGAATATATATGAACTGTACCTTAAATTTGACCTACTCAAAGAAAACACTCTTTTTGAATGTTTCAAACTAAACTCAAATACAATCACAGAAGACAACATTAGCATTTATAGCAAAAAAACTAATGTAAATATTATTCAGTTTGCTTTTTGAGTGTAGTTGGAGCAATTTCAATTTCTCACCCTCGCCTCGTTCGAATAGTATTCTACCGCAACATATAAAGTGCATATAAAGGCTGATTTACTATACTTTTGCCTATACTTTCGTCATGGACCTACGCTGACTGCACAGACACCTCACAAAAAAGACGAGGCTTTTATACTTGACATGTTCACCATTGTGATATCCTTTAAAATGACAGGAAAGGGGCGGTCAAAAGAAACCCACTGTAAAATCAGACAGATTAACAGTAAAAGTAGGACGTTTCTGGAACTATGTCATATCATTAATATCATTAAAGATTTAAGTAATATTTTTTTATATTTTAATAATTTATTTTAATGAATATAAAGATTTTTATAATTATACAAGATTTCTTTTTAATCAAACTGTGATACATCACTTGCTTTTGTTGATATCTCAGGCAGTTCTACCAATTAAAGTTAAATATCAATGACAAAACATGGGTTGCCTACAAATATATATTTTTATTATGGCAAGAATGAAATCCAAAAAACAGTACAATTACTAAAAAATACTAACCTTTTTTTTATAGATTTAGCCCACTCCACAATTCACGCATTACTGTTTGACTAATTTGTGTCCTTATATGCTAAAAAGGCAATAATGGTCCAACATTCCTGACCATTATCACAGATAAAGCCTAGAAAAATAGGCCATCAGTATATTGTAAACCGATAGGTTCAAATATTTTTTTTTCCAGTTATCAAAGAAATAAGTTGTTCCTTAATTATAGTTTTGTAACTGTTAAATTGTTTTATATTCAAAAATATCATTTATACATCAGTGTAAAACCTATGAATGGTGGAAAAACATATTCTGTTATATTAAAACCAACTGGGTCTCCCCTTTTGCAATGGCCTCTCTTTTTGGTTTTAACAGACTTTTCCCTCAAGTTTTTTGAAAGTTTTAACAATAATGTTACTGCTTTCCCACAGCTGTTGCAGTTTCTAGCCAAGAATAATTGTCCATCTGGCTATCCGTATGATCACGCATGGACGGATCATAAAGATGTCTGTACAGGTATACCCGTTCAAGACAAAATATCTTCAAAGTGATTCACATTTAACTCAAATCAAATGCTGCGTCGCACAAGTTTAAAAAACTTTTGAGCACTTCACCAGCCAAAATCATGTCATGTGCACCCAAAGCCAACCTCCGCAAACCCTGTGATGACGTCACATGCGTCGCGTGCATTCAAGCGAACGAGTCGAATATAAACCAGGCTTCAGATAAATGACAATAGTCTGTAATAACTAGTGATGTTGACCTATTAATGAACTGATACAGAATTGTCCTCGTCTGCATTGCAGTGCACCAAAGAAACAATTACATGTGACACCCCGTAATATTTACATATCCATCCTAAATTGTTGTTGTATTTTTTATGAATCTGTCCCAAATCATAATGTTGAAACAAGTATAACAAAGTTACCTGAATGTTCTCTGTTCAAGGTGGAATGTGCTCACTCTAAGTATTACCCACAACCCTTTACATTTCAGTTCTGAACTACAAACATGAATTAAAAAAAAAGATAAAATGTGATTTTAAAAAGTACATGAAAAGGGTGAAGAGGTTTGACTTGAGTAATATCTAGTCTGTTGAAGAAAGTATTCCACTTAATATTTAATCTGCATCAATAATGTGAAACTCTGGGCTATTAAACTTTAAAATGCATCCAGATGTTTGCATATCAAAGTGCTACGTCTTTATGCCTCCAAAAGTTTGTTAACAGTGATATGTTTTGTGGGCGGAGCCTACCTAGTGACAGGAAGTGACAGTTCTGCAGGAGAAGTCTAATCTAAGTGCCCAAAATATTGTTATAATATAACAAGGAGCATCCAGACACATGCTGCAATTATTTGAATATTTTGCCAGCCGAAGACAGGTTGTCTTACACTAATAAGGTAACCTTAGCTGTGGGGCGAAATCTCTTGACCCGTACTCACTGTCAGGTCTAGGGGTCAAGGATCCAACTAAATGACCAAAATAACAGTGGCCAGACAGTTTCCTTGTGGATAAACAAGGTGTGCGTATAAGAGAAATGATCAAAGCACACACATTTCTTAACAGTTCAGTACACTGCAGTTTAGCACATCATGATTTTGCCAAGTACGATGCGATCATGGATTAACATGTATGTTGATCCTGGAACATCATTTTTGTGAAGTTTCACAAACTAATTTCGAGAGGAGCACGTGATATGATTGACTGCAGCTGGTCTCCCATTTACTATCATTAGTTAACCAATCAGACTAACCCAAACTCATTATAAGTAGCCTAGTAAAAACTACTCCCTTAGCTTCATTTCCCGAAGAAACCCCCCATCCACCCCTTTTCCCCCTTTCTTCCTTTACCAAGGGGAGCTCTTGAGAACCACCTGATCTCATACTCCCCTCACATGCTCTATCAACTAGGCGGGAGCCCTGGGCTCAATCATCTCCGAGCTCAGGGTTCTCTCCCAGGACAGCATGCCAAACCTGCTAACAATTGTCAAACTATATCTAAGTGTGAACTCTTGAAGTTTAAAAAACATAATCCATACCTATTCCCTACCCCTACACCCAACCATAACTGTAAATCATTCTCAAAATCAGAGAGGAATAATAAGTGGATAACAATCGGGTAGAAGTGCATAAACCTAACCGTAAGCCTAAATTTAACATAAACTGTAAATGTATCCCTTAATTCTGATTGGTTGATTGTAATGTTGTTACAGGATCAACATAGATGTTAATCCAGGAACATGTCCTACTTGGTGAAATCAGGTTGGTGCTGTAGTTATGTCATACTAGGCATGGACCAACATGAAAATTCTAGGCTAAGACCAAAACCGAAAATTCTGAATGCATGAAAACCAAAAAAAAAAAAAAAAAGTAAATGCTTTGTAATTAAGAGCAATATTATTGGTTGTTTTTCTCTTTTACATGCCATTTCCGACTGATAATTTTTAACACAGGTTCATTTGGAAGATATGCCCTGGTGTACTTTTTTCAAGAACTGAGAAATATGTGCTCGCAGGTATATATGGCTCTATTTTATGTGTAAAGCGAATGCTAAGGGGTGGAGCAGACCAGGGTTTGAGTCTGACAAAGAATGGTTTTAGAAACCAGGATAAACAAAACCCAAGAAAAAAGCAGTGCGAGATCGCGAAGCATACAGCCACAATGGCTTTTCTCTTCTAGTTTGCTTTTAAAAAAAACTATTGGCTGGGTTTAAGGAAGGGGGTGTGTGGGTCAGTCAATATCAAGCAGATATATTATGCTCAAGAAGGACGTTAATGTGAACATAAAAGTCAACAGCTGCCAATAATGTATTAACAAGAAATGGCACGTATGAGAAAACATGCCTTAGTAACATACTTGAGATTGTCATAAATGTACACGGCGCCCTCTAGTGGATTTGTAAAAACTAAAAACTGCAAGAAAATGTAGTCCAGGGTACATATCTGTCAGTTGTCCAAAAAGTAGATCTGGGCACATATTTCCAAGAGCCTGCATTGGATAATATTTGGTGGATGAAAGTGCATCCCTACTAAATACCACATTTGTGTATTACAGACCAATGTAAGCCATTCAATGCACATCCATTTAAACAAGGTTAAGACAATCTGATGAAGTTCATAGTAATTATGTGATATAAGTGACAGCGCTCTCATGAGTCTCCATATCTACAGCAAAATTCAGATGGTAGGATAGGAATTTGCTGAAAACAGCATGAAAGCATGGATGATCCTGCTCTGTATCAACAGTTCAAGCTGTTGCTGCTAGTGTAATGCTGTGAGGGTTGTTTTCTTGGAACACTTTATTCCAACTGAGCATCATTTAATTGTTGTTGTTGACCATGTCCATCCCTTTATGGCCACAGTGTACCCATTTTGCGATGGTTACTTCTAGCCGCATAATGCAATATCATAAAGCTCAAATAATTTCAAATCAGGTTCTTGAAGACGATAATGAATTCACTATGCTGAAATGGCCTCCACACTCACCAGATCTCAATTTAATACAGTACCTTTGGGACGGGCTGGAACAAGCATGAATGCGCAGCTGACAAATCTATAGTAACTGTGTGTTGCTGCCATGCAACTAGGGAAAAATTCTCTGAGGAATCTTTCCAGCACCTTGTCACATCTATGCCAGGAAAAAGTAAGACAACTCTGCATGCATAATGGGGTCCAACCCAGTACTAGTAAAGTGTAACTATTGTAATAAAGTGCCTGGTGAGTTGATGCACTTCTACACTGCAGAAAAAGCTTTTCTTACCTAAAGTTTTGTCTTGTTTCTGATCCAAATATAAAAAAAATTGCATTGTCTAGACAAAAAAAAAATATTGTCTTGTTTTCAGAAATATTAACTCAAAAGTATGAGAGTTCTTCCTTAAAACAAATCATATCGAAAAACAACATTGTTCTGCTCATACAACATTGACAGATTATTTGGATTGTTTTAAGGAAAAACATGTAATTTTGACTCATTATTTCTGAAAACAAGACAACACTTTTGCTTGTCTAGAAAATTCTTCTTGATTTATGAATTTATTTTTAAATATTTAAACTAGAAACAAGACAAAAACTCCAAGTAAGAAAGGCATTTTGTTGCAGTGTAGCAACCTCCACAATATAAGCCAACTTCTATGTAAAATATTATACGTTTTAATAATATTTCATGCTGTAACTGTAAAGCCAATACATTAGACCAATGAACAGCATGGGCCCTATAATACACCTTGCGCAAAACATTTCTTTCAGCAACTTTCAGACCAGCACAACATTAATTTTCACGTTTTGCACCACGTTGTTTAAATTGCAAACCATTTGCACCACTTTGTGGTCTCATGGGTGTGCTGGTATGAAAAGGAGGTGTGTTAAGGCGCATTCTTGGCACGTTGCTATTTTGAAGAATTGAAATAGACTGCGCCATTGACCAACTGAAAGCTGCTTTAAAGTCCAGCACAGAGCGTGTTAATTATGGACCTATGCAGGTCCAAACGCTTGCACATTGTGTAATACACACAAGATGTACAGCAATACACAAATATCTTTACATATGAAAAAATGTAAGATATAAAAAATCACGGCCTCCATGCCTTCTTCATGTCCGGGAGGCTTTTTTCAGTTTATTCATGACAATTTGCATCTGTATAATGTTATTATTATTAGCAGTATTATTTATTATATGCATATTTATATTTGTTTAAATAAAAACAAGTTTAGATTTGCCCCCCTGTCGGGTTTTGAGACGTCTGCTTCACCATATGGGGCATAAGAACAGGACGTGTGTTTGGATATAACTCAGTTTTTGACCACACTTCATTATTATTGTTCATTTATTAGTTTGCTGGAAATTAGAACTAAAATAGAAATAGTTTTGAATTAGAAATAGTTTTGAAACAAATCTTTACGCTTAAACTAAATTAAATATGTAGGCTAATGGATGTCTTCAGTGAAGTGCGTACAACACCATTTCCTTATCCATGAAAGTAAAGAGTAAAAGTAAAGTAAAAAATAAAGAGGTCGAATGGAGGAGGCTCGTTCTTTATCCTCACTGCGGATGCTCTGTTTAACTGTTTTCTCGGTAGTGAAGCGTTTAGTTATTCCACTTACAAAGTCCGCCATGTAAATAGCAAATGCGCCATGACGCGACACAACTGACTCTTAAACGGAATGAGAGACTCTGATTGGTTTAATGCACGTTATGCTCAAAACACACCCACAAGTCATTAAGAGAATAAGCTCAACCCTGTTAGACCATGCGAAAGCTCACAGAACATATTTTTCCATCCTTAAAACAGCAAAATGGATTTAAACACACTTTTTGCACCATGCGCTTCAGACTTTGCACCTATATCGTTAAAATAGAGCCCAATATATGAATATTATATAGGTGTTGAATTGCAGCGACATAACTCAAATACTACACTAAGAAAATAGTTGAGCAGTATAAATATAATGACAGTAAATGTGGACATTAAATGAACCAAGATGACTGACAGGCAAGTTTATGGTGACAAGATACACGTAAATGTGCTGTCAGTTAAAGATGCAATTATAACACGGTAGTAACTTTCAACAATTGCCTACTTTTTGACGTTCTTCAAAGAAAAAAGCATATTTTTAGTGCATATTATAAATAGAGAAATTCAGACAAAGCACTTATCTCATGCCCCATGCTGCATGACTGATATCTAAAATAGTCTTCATCACACTTGTATTTTTCTTTTGGTGGTAGGAAATCTAATTATTATTCTGCTAAATTCTGTTAATGTGGAGTCTGGCGGTGCCTGTACTCACATCTTATAATAATCTCATCAGAAGACCTGTCAGTTATTCAGCACGAAAACCCCTCCCACAGAGAATCAACACTACAATCAGTGTGAATGATCATTTTTGGCGTCTGCCTGTGTATGTGAGATTGCAGTCCGACAGTGAAGGTCAAAGGAAAGATCTGTCTGGGAGTGACTGAGACTCACCATTATCCAATCAGACTGAATATGGCGCACCACAAAGGCTGCTGCACAATTCACACATTTCTACACTGAACAAAAATAGTACACATTGTTTCGTTTTTTTCTCCCTAAGGAATCAGATTCGCTGGATGAAAATAATCCAACACACAAACCACTTGTGTATTCTTCAGAACATACACTGTAAAAAATGTCTGCTTTTTGTCTGTTTAACTAAGTGAAAGGTGGCACAGTGACTCAGTGGTTGGAATTGTTGCCTAAAAGCAAGAAGGTCAGTTGGCATTTCTGTGTGGAGTTTGCATGTTCTTCCCGTGTTGGCATGGGTTTCCTCCGGGTGCTCCGGTTTCTCTCACAGTCCAAACACATGTGCTATAGGTGAATTGGATGAATTAAATTGGCCATAGTGTATGTGTGTGTTTGTGTGAATGAGTGTGTATGAGTATTTCCCAGTAGTAGGTTCCAGTCAGAAGGGTATCTGCGGCATAAAAAGCATATGCTAGAATAGTTGTCGATTCATTCGCTGTGGCAACCTCTGATCAATCAGAGACTAAGCCGAAGGAAAATGAATGAATGAATGAATGAATAAATAAATGAATGAATGAATGAATGAATGAATGAATGAATGAATGAATGAATAACTAAGTGAAGATGTGTAGATGTTAGTACTTTAAAACATGATTTACTGTAAAATGTAGACATTTAAGTTACGTTTCTTCTGTATTTTTAACAGCTAAACTCCTGTAACCACAACTGATGTTTTGTTTTACCTTAAATTTAATGGATTTGTTTTAGTGGATATAAAAATGTAACTTTATACACAAACTGGGATTCAGGAATATGTTATTACAAACAACTTTGTGCCACACTATTAGTAATTGTAGAACCTACAGTAACTTACTGTAAATCAATTACAGCAAAAATACTGTAACATTTACAGTACTATTTATCTTTCTGCATATGTATTTACAGTATTGTATATCTTTACTGTAAATATACAGTAATTTCCACAATGCAACTTTAAAATACAGTAACATACTGCATAATTGTCCTACAGTAAATTGCAGTTTATATTACAGTTCAGTTCGCCAGTAACTAACAGTAAATCAATTACAGCAAAAATACTGTATTTACATTTACAGCACTATTTATATTGCTGTATATGCATTTACAGTATTGTATATATTTACAGTAATTTCCACAATGCAACTTTAAAATACAGTAACATACTGCATAATTGTCCTACAGTGAAATGCAATTCATATTACGGTTCAGTTCGCCAGTAACTTACAGTAAATCAATTACAGCAAAAACACTTTTTACATTTACAGCACCATTTATCTTGCTGTATATTTACAGTACTGTATATCTTTACTGTAAAATATACAGTTATTTTCACAATGCAACTTTCAAATACAGTAGCATACTGCATAACTGTCTCACAGTAAAATACAGTTCATATTACAGTCAAATACTGTGTCATTTGCAAAACTGTTAGCAGTGCATGTTTTCAGCTAGTGTTGCGTGATATTAAAAAAATAATATTGTGATATTAAGTGATAGCACATTCTAATCAAATTACAAGCATAGATAAATACAAAAGAGCAAAGATGCAAATGAAGTAAACAGTGCTTAGAAGTCATATAGTACTCAGATACAAAACTTGAATAATTAAATGCTAATTATCATTGTATAGTCTTCATCGTATATATAATAATTAAATATAAATAATCTTTGTAATCTACAGCTAAAAACGTTAGAATTGCTTGTGCTTTTAAGCTATCTTGGAATGCTTAATATTAATAATCACAGGTAAAAACATGCAAATGATAAACCTTCAAAACATTATTAATAAACTTTGCAACGACAAACTATTGCACCAATCACGACTGGACATTGCACATGCTATGATGTGACTATTGCAGATGTTTTATTGCGATTATGATGTTGAAACGATATATTGTACAGCCGTATTTTCAACCTTACTAGTTCTGCACAATATATCGCAAAAGTATTATTGCAATAATCGTATATGCAATATACGCAGTGGGCATTGGTTGTTTATCTAAATTTGACCAATCAGATGGGGCCTTACTCTCTTTATCCCCACTAGAGCTGCACAATACAGGAAAAATATGCAATATGCAATACTTTTGTTAGCAGGGGTGGGCAGAATTTATGATACATGTCTTTCAAATATTATTTTGATGAATATGATTCGCTATTTTGTATCAAAATAATTGATATTGTATTTTTAAAATACTGTATAATACTTTCTAAGAAATAAGATATTTTGTAAGAAGTCTTTGGTGCTTTGGGCGTTAATGACTTTTATATTTAAAGGTGAACTGAACAAATCAGAACAACCCCAGTAGTTGCTGTTCTGCTATTGGCTAGAGCAGCTCAAAGATAAACAGCCAATCAGAGTCAGAATATCTGAGGTTTTCACTCATTCACAGTGTTTTAAAGACTAAATGTGTGACCCTCTACCATTGCTTTTTAGTCTGAGTTAGAATTAAATAGATCTGAAAAGTATCTTTTATCTGTTTATTTTAATATTACATAAATGATTTAAAAACATAGACAATAAAAATAGCATTTTTCTATCACAACACTCAACAACAGTATCGCATATTTTCATATTTTACAGCAATAAAAGAACAAGAGAAAGGAACGATGAGAGAGAGTCAACAAAACTAGATAAAAGTCTCTGAAACATCATGATGCTTCACACACTCGTCTGAAGTGTCTGAAGGATTTGGCATACAGAGCAAGAGGATGGACTTTCATTAAATCGCAATCTATATTTATGAGTGCATACAAATTATCACAAATGAATGAATAATTTTGCGATTTGAAAGTGATCGTACGCACACACACATAATTCTCTCGCAGACACATCCATAAATTCACCAGTGCATATATCTGTGTGTGCGCATCTCTATTGGTTATCATAATGATGACATCTGTTCTGTATAACACATGATACCAACAAATGAGCTGGAAATCTGTTTCCAGAAGCACAAAGACACACCAGACGTTTCCGAAAGATCTCCGGCGGTTTCTGCCACTGCTGCAAAAAATAATGCAGATTTCAGGCAATGCAGTACGACTGCATAGCGTTCCTGAACAGCAAATAAGCATATTAGAATGATTTGGGAGGGATCATGTGACTGGAGTAATGATGCTTCAAAAAACAGCTTTGAATCTATAGGAATAAATAGCATTTTCAAGTAAATTCAAATAGAAAACAGTCATCTTAAATAGTAAAAATGTCAAAATTATACTTTTTTTCAATTCAAGTTGAGCCTTATTGTCCTTCCGCTGCATGTGTTCCGCTGCTTGCCTTGCCTAAAGTGCAATGAAATGTTGAAGTGCGATGAAATATACATATATACATATGTATATAAACACAACACTGGACATTAGATAAATTTTTAGATAACACAGGCTCATTGTGAAAACATAGCCCTATATACATTTCTGGAGATTGTGAATTATGTAGCCAGAGGTACGTCTTTAAAACAAACGCTACAGGGCAGTAAGACGCAGTTTCTTTTCATGCTTACCAGCTGCCCACTTATCTCCGTATGGACAGCTTTTCCACTGTTACCAGTTTGTCCAGTGACTCACCATGTATGTTGGCAGACTTGAGATGCAAAGCGGAGTTGATTGGCTAACCGGGTTCGAGCCCGGTGAACAATATGCAAAAAATAAAATAAACAAGAAAATAACAGGGTGAGAATGTGGTAAAATCAAAAAATGTGGTAAAAATCTGGGCTTTTCTTTTTCTGGATCGTTTAGGGAAGTGGGTGGGCGCTGGTCAATCGGTGCTTTTGAAAGAACTATCAGTTAGGTTTAGGGAAGGGGTTGTTGGGGGATCGGTCGGTAGCGACAGCGACCTCTGTTGGATTTACGTGAGAACAGCAGGCATTAATGGCACTTGCGAGAAAAATTTGAGATCTTAAAAAGCGTACACAGCCGCCTCTGGTGGATTCGCGAAAACAAAAACTGCAAAAAAAATTTAGCTCCTGGGATGTATTTGGCGCTCTCCAGAAAAGTATATAGGAGTACATTTTCAGAATGAGCCTAGGTTGTTTTTAAACCTCTTTCCTGTAATTAAAATCAAATACTAAATTACTTAATTCGTGGAAAGGGCTTCTTAAAAAAAAAAAAAAAAAAACTTTAAAAACCTTTCATCTGGCAGTGTGTTTTGCAATTATACATGCTAATTATATTGATGCTTGTTCATGTGTAGACGGCTGCTAAGGTGTGTAGCATCATGAAAAAAGTGATTAAATGGTGGCTTTAATTGTAAATCACTGTGGACCGTTCAGACTGTGATACATTTCTTTTTTCTGGTTTCTAACTTTAGGAAATATATATTTAAATTTAATAAAATCAGTATAATAATCAGCAATCAGATTGGCTTATCTGTGATCGAAAATTCCACTCCTTTCATTTGATTGTCCACTGCAGTCATTATAAAACTGAAGAGTGCTGTTAGACCACAGACCAGCCTAATCATTTAGCTTTTAAAACACTATAACAGGTTAGATTTTCTTATAAAATAATACCGCTTAATAACTGTCATTTTCTTCAATCAACGTATTATTGAAGGACCTGACATTTCTTAAAAAAAATGTAGCCAGACATGTGCATGATCAGGACTGCACCACTTCCACCACATTTTAAGAGAAAAAAAAGAACAAAAAGAAAAAAACTGCAGAGCTTTATAGTGTAGTAAAAAAAAATGTATCATATTTTTTTAGCTTCTGCTAAATGACTACATGTAAATGTTCCAAAAATAAAAAGCTTGTATTTACATTAGATAATTTATACACTACTTCACAAAAGTTGTCGTTGATCCCAGTTGTAGGAGTAACAAATAATAACTTAACTTCTAGTCAATCATTTGGAAAAGTGTCAGAAGGTTGATTTTTCAGATGATATCAGTCAAGGTTGGTGAAGGGGAAAAAAATCATGGTTTAGGGTTACATTCAGTATAGGGGCATGTGAGAGATCTGCAGAGTGGATGGCAACATCAACAGCCTGGAGTATCAAGACATTTGTGCTGCCCATTACATTACAAACCACAGGAAAGGGGAAAATTCTTCAGCAGGATAGTGCTCCTCATACTTCAGCATCCACATCAAAGTTCCTGAAAGCAAAGAAGGTCGATGTGCTCCAGGATTGGCCAGCCCAGTCACCAGACATGAACATTATTGAGGAAGTCTGGGGTAAGATGAAGGAGAAGGCATTGAAGGTCTTGATGAACTCTGGGAGTCCTGCAAGAATGCTTCATTTGCCATTCCAGATGACTTTATTAATAAGTGATTTGAGTCATTGCAGAGATGTATGGATGCAGTCCTCCAAGCTCACGGAAGTCAGAAACAATATTCATTCTTTTTCCACTGCACCATGACTTTATATTCTATACTGGACATTATTTCTGTTCAGTGACAAGACTTTTGTCTAAGCAAAGTCAGACCTTACTGTGCTAATTAAATAATTAAAAATCAAGGCATGATCATATTTTATTTTGGTAAAATAAGCGTAATCTAGAGGCCTTTGCCTTTCATATAAGACACTTCTGATACCAAATGATCAACTAGAAGTCAAGTTATTAGTTGTTTTTATTTGTGAGTACAAGGACGTTAAGTAAATACAAACCTTTTATTTTGGATGCGATTAATCGGTCAAAGAATAATACTCTGTGATTACGCAGTGCATTCAGTTGTGTTTTTGTTTTCTTATTTTCTTCCTCATTTCAATTTAATAGTTTCTAAAATGACTAAAGTGCATGGCTTTGTACCTGCCAGTGTCTCTACAGTCAAATTGAATTCAGTCTGTAAGCTCACAACAAGCTTAAGTGTAATATTTTTAGCTGTCATAGCTGAACTGCTGAATAGCTTTGTAGGAGACACTGAACGTGTGACTAAACTTACAAGTGTCCTTGATCATCTGTTAAACTGATATACTGTACAAGAGAGAGCGACAGATTCCTTCCTCCTGCTTTATGAGCTCTCACTGTCCACACATAAGTGTTGTGAATGTGTGCATATACAACCTGAGAACAAGTTGTTCAACTGCTATTTGTAGGTTTGAGTTATGTAAAGAACAAGAAAGAGAAACCAGACTTCGTTAATACCATTAACTTAGATGAAAATGCTTATATATTATAATAAACATAGAATAATTATAACGATGTAAGGGTGTAATAGTACGCTAGAGTCATGGTTTAGTACATATCTAGTTTTGAAGTCAAGGTTCGATACAGGTTCATTATGACAGGAATAAGCAATAAATCCTGAGTGCTTGCTTTTTCTGTTTATTTTGAACAGGCAGAAGTGTTTTGTAACAATCAGAACTGAAAAGCTTCTAAAATTAAATTAAAAGTACAAAATAAAGAATAATGAAAACTAAAACTTTTTAATTAGATAACTAAACTTTCAGGTTTAGCTCAGCCCTCTCCTAAAACAACAGAGAAACAATGATTGTGTATTCATTTTAAGATCCTAAAAGCGGTGGTGGAATTTGGGGCACCTAAGCAATTCCAGCCATGGAGCACAACATTGTTTTTTTATTTATTAATTTTGCATTTTTTTTTATAATCACTCAATTTGTTTCTGTACATTTTTTTAATAAATAAATAAATTTAAAAAGAGTAAAACTTTTTTTTTTATCTGATTTGACAGCTGGAATGCTCCATGATTAGGAAACAAGTGTGCATGGACAAAATATTTACATACAAAATGTATTTGTTAGACCCTCACCAAACACAATATGATAAAAAAAAAAACTACACTCACCGGCCACTTTATTAGGTATACCTTACTAGTACCGGGTTGGACCCCCTTTTGCCTTCAGAACTGCCTTAATCCTTCATGGCGTAGATTCAACAAGGTACTGGAAATAGTCCTCAGAGATTTTGGACATGATAGCATCACGCAGTTGCTGCAGATTTGTCGGCTGTACATCCATGATGCAAATCTCCCGTTCCACCACATCCCAAAGGTGCTCTATTGGATTGAGAGCTGGTGACTGTGGAGGTCATTTGAGTACAGTGAACTCATTTTCATGTTCAAGAAACCAGTCTGAGATGATTCGTGCTTTATGACATGGTGTGTTATCCTGCTGGAAGTAGCCATCAGAAGATGGAGACACTGTGGTCATAAAGAGATGGACTTGTCAGCAACAATACTTAGGAAGGCTGTGGCATTGACACAATGCTTAATTGGTACTAATGGGCCCAAAGTGTGCCAAGAAAATATGAAATTCTGACTCTACCATCTGAATGTCGCAGCAGAAATTGAGACTCATCAGACCAGGCAACGTTTCTTCAATTTTCTATTGTTCAATTTTGGTGAGCCTGTGTAAATTAGAGCCTCAGTTTCCTGTTCTTAGCTGACAGGAGTGGCACCCGATGTGGTCTTCTGCTGTTGTAGCCCATCTGTCTCAAGGTTGGACGTGTAGTGTGTTCAGAGATGCTCTTCTGCAGACCTCAGTTGTAACGAGTGGTTATTTGAGTTACTGTTGCCTTTCTACCAGCTGAAACCAGTCTGGCCATTCTCCTCTGACCTCTGGCATCAACAAGGCATTTGCGCCCACAGAACTGCCGCTCACTGGATTTTTTTTTCTTTTTTCAGACCACTCTCTGTAAACCCTAAAGATGGTTGTGCATGAAAATCCCAGTAGATCAGCAGTTTCTAAAATAGTTTCCTGGAGCTTTTTGTGTCTACATAAATCACAAGACAATTAAATATTTTGGACATCCGTTGTCGCAACTCCTGCTTTCTATGGCTCTGTCTAAGCCCAAAGTAGTAGACCAGTCAGAAGAACCTGGAAGTGGGACAAGCATTGCTAGCTTCTGTTTACAGGAGCAAATTGGCATGACAATATCTGAGCGCTGCATGTCATGTTTTCTGATGTTCTTTGCAAATTGTTGATGCACCAAAGCTGTCTCACTGCAATTCGTAACTTTTTGATTTAGTGGCTAATTCGTATGAATTTGTACGATGTCATTCATACAATTTAGTACAATTTGCTCATCCCCCAATAATGGTTGTGTTTAGGGGTAGGGAAAAGGATGTCTCCTTTTAAAAATCATACAGTTTTGTACAACTGAACTGAATTAGTATGAATTAGCCACTAAAAACGTAAAATAGCTATGTTTCCTCGTGAAATCAGGCTGGTTGTACAACTATGGTCTTTTTTTGTCCAACTCCAGTGGTTAGCACATCTTGATTAAGACCCCGTTTACACTAATGCGTTTTCATTTTGAAACAGCATTTTAGATCAAAAACAATCCACGTCCACACTAGCGTTTCTAAACATATCTCCGTCCACACTACTCCACCAAAAACGTATATCACGTGACCAATCGCGCACTTTAGGCATGCGCGTTCAAGTATAAACAGGAAGCATGTGTCTCGCTCTGCATTTGGTTATTGTTAGTCAACAAACGCTGGTTGAACAATAAACACGAGCGATTAGGGAGTGCTTGAACAATAGCTTGCCTCTTGCGAATATATGCAGCTGCTGCAGTAAAAAAGGCAGAGTTTTGCTGCACAATGGCGCCTAAAACAGACAATAGTGCAAACAACGCTCCCATTTCTGTGTCTATGTTGTTGTTTACAGTGAAGGCTGGTTTGCCATCAACCAGTTGCATTATAGTCATGTGATAGGGGCTTGACGAATAAGGGAAGGATACGCAATGACCCAAAAGCCCCAATCAGGTAGCGAATCTCAGCAGCCACGCCTCCGTTTTCAGATGTCTCCGTTTTGCCCATCCACACTGAGACGGAGCAGCAGCTTTTTAGAATCAAAACAACCTCTCCAGCATTTTCAAAATGCTCCGTTTTTGGGGCTTGAAAACTCAGGCGTAGTGTGGACGGATGGCATAACCGTATGCGTTTTAAAACGAAAATGCATTAGTTTAAATGGGGCCTAACTGTATTCGTCATCGTTGTACATGAACCAAACCATCTTGAACACATGTAACTTTACCGTTACACGCCTAAGCAATTACTTGAAACAAATGTTTCTGTTTAATTAAACCAAACTGTCTTTCATTGTCTTGTGTGTCTGCATTACTCCGTGTTTTTTATAGCAGTCAGATGTAAACAAGTCCTAAATCTACATGCAAGTTAAAGTCTGTGCTGGCTGACACATTTCTGCAATCACACACATAAACGGTGATTCTGGTCAACACTAGCACATGTGAAAGTGCATTATCTTAGTTAAGTGGATTTCTGCCATCTTTGCACCCGATATTTCCTCTGACAAATGAAAAAGCGCTGCCATATTTGCACGCAGCAGGAGATAAATTGTCTCTAGTGCACATATTCAAAGTAGCACAGTGAAGTACTAAAGCAGCGTAATAAACTCCCCTCTGGATGAGGTGCTTGACTGATCATCTATCACCGCTTCTTATTTTCCTCCACCTTCATCCTCCATTTCTCTCCATCTCACTACTCTTATTCCCTCTTTCTTGCTCTCGTTTTCTAGGGATGGTTTGATGGCGTCCGGCTGACAACTCGTTTCACGCATCACTAATTACTGATGACATGCAGTCCTAGCGTACAGTAGGAAAAGCGTCTGAGTCAGAGACTAGAATCAGCAGTTTGGTGTGTGCTGTAGAGAAAGCAGAGGGGTGATAACTCAACGGCAGACAGGCGAGAAATCTGTTCCTGTCTCTCTGGAGAAGAGCTGAGCGCTGGACTCTGGATGAGCAGGGACTCCGCTGTCTCACCTCCTCATTAAACGCCCCTCATCATTAATTCAACTCCCACCGAGAGACTGAGACCTCCACGATGAGGGGGAAAGCCTCTGTTCGGCCTGATGAAAGTCACAGGTTGGATTTCTGATGTTCGAATGTTACAAGTGTTTTTTACTGACAGAAATACAAATTCGCCTTCCTCAGAGTTAAGACATAGAGGTGTTTTAGAATGTAATCTAATTTCAATTATTAACAAAAAAGCACCAAATTATGTTGCTGGCTGTAGATTTTTTAATACATCCCAAAAGTAGCATAATTAGGATGAAATAACTCTCTATGTATAGTTTTATGCGCAAAAAATGCACCGTTTTAAGACATTTTCAAGCAATGCAAGATTTTTAGGAATTGTTTATTTTTTGTTATAAAATGTATGATTGTGATTTAAAGTGTGAAAAATCTGATACCAACCTAAACCTGATAATAAAATAAAAGATTATATAAACAAAATAAGAAGGAAATAATGACACTGTAGTTGTATTGTAACCTAATAATGTAAAATTGACTTTTTTTAAACAAAGCATATTCTAATAATAGTTCTAATTGCTTTTATTATAATATATATATATATATATATATATATATATATATATATATATATATA
>CAIGQZ010032675.1:785921-802887 GCA_903798205.1 Danio tinwini
ATATATATATATATATATATATATATATATATATATATATATATATACACATACACATACATACATACATACATACATACATACATATATATATATACTAATCATTATATTAAATACAAAAAATATATAAAGAAAACTTAAATAATAACAATAAGGCAATATTTTAACTTTCACTGTAAAATAAAACATATTTAAGACAAAGTATATTATAATAATAATTATGCTTTACAGAACTTTAAAATTACAAGACTAATATTTAAGGCTGTCGTAAGTCATTTGATGTACCTGTCTGTGAAACAGCAAACAGAAATAAATTAAACTTTTTAGTCACTATGACTGGGAAAAACAGTTTTATTATTAATATTAATATTATTATTATTATTATTATTATTAATGTTAATGATGATGCATAATAATAATAATAATAATAATAATAATAAAATAAATATTATTTTTATTATTATTATTATTATTATTATTACTGTTGATGATGATGACAATAAACAATAATAATATAATTATAATAAAAAAAATTGAAATATATACCTAAGAGATATTAAAACAATACAATAGTTATATTTCACATTTTAGTTATTTCCATTAATAATAAAAAAATTATAATTATTTTTTATTATATATATTTTCATATCATTATATTATATTATATATATATATATATAATTATATATATATATATATTTACCAACATTCACGGCTATGTTAATTTACTTTTTATTTAAGTTATACTAAATATCAAGTTTTCATTTTGAGGAACGTTTGTGAAGAGGGTTGCTGTATTTCCAAAAGATCAGCATCAGCGGCCCAAACTGCAGCCCTATGACATGCACATACAGACAGAGCGGCACGCTTTGCTTCAAGGAATATGCAATATCAGAAAGAGAGGAAGACGGGGGTGGAGGTTAAAAAAAAAGAGACAGAAAAACAGACAAATCTTGAAGACAAACAAACAATAAACCAGACTGACGGAAAACAACTTCTGCCTCTCTCTGCCATCAAAGAGATGCTGCAACCATCTGACAAGACTGTCACCCACATAGAAAGAGATGGAGAGAGAAAGATCCTCCATTCAGTGAGCTGGAAAAACCTTGAGAAAGAGCATGCATGCCTCCTTTAATGATACGGGCAGGCAAATTTGTTCTGTTTACTTAAATGTGAAAACAGCTTGTTAAACAGACACATGAATCTATCTCACTGTGACTATTTGTCTGTCTGAGATGTCTGAAGAAAATACTCCAAATCACTTGCTAAACCCACTGACACGGTGAATGCTGAAGGTTCAAACAAACACGAAGGAGGCTAATACTGTTTGTGCTGTCTGAAACATTACTGTATCGAATACACAGATCTTTTTCTATCTAAATTAGCTGACATTTAGACTATGGGTTCATTTCAGAAGTTATTTCTTGCTGCAATCTGAGGAAGAAAACACACACACACACATACACCCATACACATAGCTGCTTTACATAAGATCAGCTTTTCCTCTGCTGATAAACCCCTTAAAACTGTACTCACAGTTAATGTGTTATTAAAGGGAACTTATTATGCCTTGTTACAAGATGTAAAATAAGTCTCTGATGTCCCTAGAGTGTGTATGTGAAGTTTCAGCTCAAAATACCACACAAATACTGTTGTATAACACTTTGAAACTGCTCCTTGCTTTAAATTCAAATGAAACTGTGAACTTGTCAAAAAAAGGGCGGAGCTACAGATGCCTGTGTGTCAGCATAGTGGCAGATTCAAAACAGGATTGACATTGTTTCTGTGAAAAACTGAAAATGTGAAAAGTGATTTAGAAGAAGGCAGTCTATAGAGATTACTGTGTTTATTTGTGCATCTAAAAACTCCACATTTATAACTCTTATTAGTCACTGACATTATCTTCAGTGTGAAAACTCTAATAGCAGACGGCTGCTTCTCACTGTCTCACTGGGCTGTCTATGCTGAGGGAGAGATCATCACTAATAGTGAAAAAGTGTTTCTGCAGAAGATGGTTATATTCACAAAATATTGCCACACAATTGTGTTTAAAACTCTTATAAAACTGATTTGGGTATAAAAGGTCCACTTTAATGTGCAATGCATTCCTGAGAAGACACTAACCTCCAAACTCACATGACACGGGTCTCCCAGCAGGACTGTTAACTTTTCAAGGGAGTGATTGATTGAATGATTGGTTGATGGCTGTGTTTCTGGAGGCCAGTCAATACGGTCAAACCCTCCCTCACACATTAACATAGATCACTGTTTGATGACCCACAGAGAAAAACAAAAGGAGTTTACCATTTCATGTGTATTCAGGGACAGTATATTTGAAAGCATGTGGATTAATTTATTTAAAATAGTATAACTGATTCCACAAAAAATATGAAGCAGCAAAACTGCCTTTTACACTGCTAATATTAACGTGTGTGTGTGTGTGTGTGTGTGTGTGTTCAAACTAAGGGGTTTAAATAGTCCAGGTAAGTTTAAAATGTGAGTGTATGTAGTAAAATGACTGTCAGCTGTGGAAGAAGTGATTGGTGCAATGATTTCTGGGATTTGTAGTTTGGCAGGAATACAAGTAATCTCCAGCAGAGAAAACTGCTGGCGATCACAACAACTGGAGTCATGATGTGACACAAAAATAATGATGCTCAAGATTCCCATTATTATAATAGGCAGAAATGCAAACAATTAATCAAGAATTATTACATTTTTGATAACCAATTTGAACAACACATTGATTAAGCCTGAACATCATACATATACTGATACATATTTCAATACTGAAGTCACAATACAATGTATCTCAATGTTGTATGCTATAAAAAGTTTAATATTGGTATTCATTCATTTTTCTTCAGCTTAGTCCTTTTATTTATCTAAATATTTTATTTAACTTATCCAGTATATGTTTTACACAGCGGATGCCCTTCGAGCTGCAGCCCAGTACTGGGAAACACCCATACTCATTCACACACACTACAGCCAATTTAACGTATTCAATTAACCTATAGCGCATGTGGTTGGACTGTGGTGGAAACCGGAGCACCCAGAGGAAACCCACACCAACACAGGTAGAACATGCAGACTCCACACAGAAATGCCAACTGGTTCAGCTAATATTAGTATTGTTATAGTTATTTCTCAAACATATGGTAGCATAAACAACAATACTGTTATAATATGTAGGCCTAATCTTAGTTAAAATGCTCAATTTTGTATAGACTTTGGGCGACGGGCTTGAATAGACTTTTCTGGTCCTCAATGCTCACTGATGACATCAGAATATATGTATTGATCTAACTAACTAACAATTTTACATCCGATTTCTGTTAAAACAAAATTTATATATTTTGGTATATATTGGAAAGGATTCTATGACTAGATTCCTAACCTGATTGCAACAAGTAGGACATGTTCCTGGATTAACATTACAATCAACCAATCAGAATTAAGGAATACATTTAACTCTTTGTTAAGTTTTGGCTTATGGTTAGGTTTATGCACTTCTACATGATTGTTATCCAACTATTATTCCCCTCTGATTTGGGGAATAAATTACAGTTATGTAGCGTTTAGGGGTAGGGAATAAGTATGGATTACATTTTCGAACAAAACTTATGTTTTGGGATCAACATAGATTTGTTTAGGATCACATCGTACTTGGCAAAATCATGTCTAGATGGTGACTCTTTTGCTGAATTGACGGATATTGAAAGTATATAGAGTAGACAAATATGTTATTGCTGTAGTATTTAATATTATTATTTTTGCGTGTGTGTTTGTTTTTTTCCTTTCCTTTAAAGCGTATTTTTAAGTTATTTTAAGTATATATATTATGCTTCTTGTGTTTTTAAACTGAAAATTATAACCTTTGTTAATTTGTATGGCAATGTTTAAAATAAACATTATTAAAACTACTTAATACTAAAAACTACTAAAATAAATAAAACCTTTTTTTACCATTTCTGCTCTAGAATCTGATTCTGAATGCAGATAGACAGCCAGCCAGCCAGAAAGCAATTCTGGGTCTCAAAACCTACTTTGCAGCCATTCGTAATCTTTTATGCATCACAGGCATATTTGAATACACCAGTGATGCCCAAAACTGCATTTTAAGGTTGCCAGCTCACTGGGTTTGAGACACAGTCGTATGTCTATTGTTCAAAATGCTGTATTTCTTTCTAAAACACTTCAAAACAGACTTCAGTCCTCACAGTCCTTTTACTCGTGTATATATTCACATCATGCACACATTTACAGAACATGCTCAGCACCATCATCATAGTCCCAGCTGTGAACACTCGGTGTAATACCGTCTGTCAGCACATACACACACACACACACACACTGAAGAGTCCCGTGGGTTTACACACCTGCCTCTCTCGCATTCATGTTCCCTCAGCAATTCTGTTCGGCTTTTCTGCCCAGTCTAATGAATTAACAAATCAATAGCAACACACACTCTCACTAAAGCTAGGAGGAACTAAATACAAAACAGTGCAGCTAGATACAAAAACAAGCACTTTAAAGGCTCATGAAACACCAAAACACATTTTTTGAGATGTTGACAGTCATATATGTGTCCCATGTTACTAAAAACACTATTAGGACAAATATATATCACAAAAAAGTGAAAATTGGTTGTTTTTGCGTTATTTTGAGCACATTCGTTCTTACAGTTTGAAAAATTGAAGCCATGTCATGATGATGAGATCATTGTGTAAATTCCAGCGTGGAGACCGTCTGTCTGTACCTGCGGGTACAACGTGACATCCTTGGCTTTTTAGCATTAATTTATGGGAAAGACTTGGTTCGAACCAATCCGTGTGCTCTATTGTGAATGAGAATGCAACTTCATTAATATTCATGATGTAGTTTTAAACACTCCTTTTACCTGTCAAAGTGTTCAGACGGTGCATGGAGACACGCCACGTTGTGTTGCCAACCATAATTAAAACAAGAGGAAGAAGAATTGTTCGGAGACACGAGTGTTGTGTTTATAAATGTGCTGCAACAAAGGTTTTGTTTCCATTTTCCTGTGATGAGAGTACAGCTCATGTTTGAACCAACATGTGTGGATTACAGTGGTCTGCTAACGTGCGACAAAAACATGTTTGTAAGGAATAATCTTTATCCGAAAGCTTTCCGCATCTGGAAATGGTGAAATCTGGGTTTGCCACTTGTCTTCTATTAAAAAAAAAGACACGTTCCAGTTTGTGTTGATTGTCCTGTCTCTACAGATTTGGTAAGTGTGTGATCAGTGTACTTTGTTTAGTCAGAGCGCAAAGTTAGTTAGTATCGTCAGCAGTATTTATTCAGTTTTTTAAAGACATACCTTACTCAAAATTAAATAGTTACTAAGTTTACAGTTAATATCACTACAGTATTATAGACTGAAAGATCTGTTGTAAATGCAGCTCTCAGAATGTAAACACCTTAATCAAACTATTACCGTCGTGTAGGATTTTCGCCGCATTTTGTGACAGGATAGTCTACGCACACACAGCTGTTTAACACTATTCTCTGCACTTACTGAGTCACTGCATCTACAGAAAAATGTGAAGTTTTTTTTTTTCATTCGGCATACGGTATCAAATTCCGTTAAAACACTTTAGCAGTTCCTCACATCCAATATATTGTTTGTCACATGGGGGCATGCATGACATGTTCCTGAATGCAAGTGAAAGTGCCAAACTGCAGTTAAAGTTGACAAATTAAGAATGAAACTCCCGAAATGACATGAAACTCCACAGGAAATGTGGATAACGTGGTGACGAAATGAAGTTAATGTACTGTGTGCTATAACATGTAAAATGAGATCATGAAAGGAACATTCAAAAAGCAACTCATGTAAACAATCATACTATTGTCTTATTCAGATTAAGGCAAATTATTTGATTACTGAAGTCCATGTAAAAGTAGTTCTGTTTACATCCAAAAATACAAACTAAATTTATGCACAAAACTGTAAATATAGCATATAAGACGTGCAAATAAAGCAGCGTTTCCATTTATTAAGTCAAAGAGAACAAAATCTGCACTTCCTGATTAACTGGCACCAAATATCAACAGTAAAAACAGAATTTACTGCAATAGGAGAAGCTGTGTGAATCATTTCTTTATTTAATAAATGAATTGCACCTCAGAAGACGAATGCCAACACACAATGAACGCCTGGCGTTTGCAGCCATGAGACGCAGATCGCAGATGCTCTTGACAGTTCTGGAGGTCATTAATAATATAATAACACTATTACTGAAGTGGTTAAGGTTTTAGAAAGGCCTGAAACAACATTTCAGATGTTTAACAATGTGGTCAGCCTGCTGATTTGTCCGTTTACACACATTTTTATCATCACATGTTCTCTTATAACAAAATCACATGACCTTTTTTAATGCGCATACTGGAATTTGTTTGGTAAAAGTGTTTCTATCGTACTTTAAATGTTTTATGCGCATTTACAAAATGTATGTGCATCTCTGCGTTTCCATCAACAGTTTTTTTATGCTCATCTCCAAAATGTGCATAAAAATAGGTGGATAGAAACGTAGTCACTGTCTATCTCCCCTGCGTCTGTGTTTGTGTTGCCGCTGTGAAATGTGTGCATGTAATTAAACTCCACTTATCATGCAAACCCTTCCCTCTTTCGCCACTCAACACTCCCACCTAAAAAAAAGCTGGACTCACCCACTTTCCTGACTTTTTTAAAACAAGAGGTGTAAAAACACCCTGCTGAGACGGGGGGGGGGGCTTATGGGCCTTTAAAAAATCATCTGGATTTAGATGCATGATTCTTCTAATGACGGCAGAAAACAGTCAGCTGATTTAGGCAGGTGTGTGTTTTTGTGTGTGTGCGTAGTGAGGCTGATTTCATGGCTGACTGCACACAGGGTCAGGATGTGTCAAAGAGAGTGAATGAGAGAATGAGAGAAAGAGAGAGAGAAGGAGGGGGAGGGAGTCAGGCGCAGGACAAAGGAGAGGAGAAAAGGGCTTCACATCAGCTTAAACCTGCTGGTCCTCGACCTGAAACACTAACGTCTGAAAGCAGAGAAAAGACATAAAACAGCAAATAAACTCAAACCCTTTTCATTATAAATGGCTAACATTGAACACATTAAAAAGCACTGCTCTGATATGCTGTGTAATTCACATTCAGCTGATGGCCACTCAGTCTCTAATTTTGTCACGCAGTAAATCTACTCAGGTCTTATTTTCCGCCATCCATCTGAATTTAAATTAATTTATATCAAACTTTCAAGCATGTGAATTTATTACTTCTCTCTGGTGTTAAACAGAGAATGCATTTTAAATCTCAGTTCTGTTGCTGTATTTGAAGTGAGTTTGTAGTTTGAATGTAATCGACAATCAATTAATTGAATGTAATAAAAAGTGATTAAAGCATAAAATGACGACAGAACAAAAGAAAGACAGAATGATATATAGAATAGACAGAACAATAGATAGAAAGAACAATAGAACCACAATCAACATAGAACAATGTACAAAAACAAGATGTCAGAATTCTCTTTGTTTTTGTTTTTTTTTGTTCCCTAAATACCTGGCATCCCACAACGGCTCTCATTTTGAATCACCCAATGAGTGAACGTCATAGTTCAGGTCATCTGGAAGAAAAGACATGAATAACAAAGACTCCAGCTCTTCATTAATTAAAACTTGATTTTGAAAATATGTTTTTTTTTTTATATTTATATTAGAAGGTCGCTGGTTTGAGACTCGGCTGGGTCAGTTGGTATTTCTATGTTGAGTTTTCATGTTCTCTCCGTATTTGTGTGGGTTTCCTCCGGGGGCTCCGGTTTCCCCCACAAGTTCAAAGACATGTGGTATAGGTAAATTGGGTAAGCTAAATTGGTTAAATTGTCCATAGTGTGTGTGTGAATGAGTGTGTATGGGTGTTTTACAGTGATGAGTCGCAGTTGGAAGGGCATCCGCTACGTAAAACATATACTGGATAAGTTGGTGGTTCATTCCACTGTGGCGACCCCTGATTTATAAAGGGACTAAGCCAAAAAGAAAATGAATGAATGGTTTGTTAGAATTGTTTTATCTAAAAAAAAAAGCCTACCCATTATCATGTCAGTCCGTTAATTACTTTGCTGCTTATTTCTGATTTGGGATTTAATTGTTAGACTTCTAAATAAAATCAGCTTTTATTAAAAGTGTTAATAAAAACATTGACAGACCTGTGTTATGCATCATTATTCCTGTGTCTGTTCTCTGAACTCTCTGAGCGACACTGTACTTGCTTGGATCTGCAGTAACACAAGTTGATTGGATTTTTATTATGTCAAGGATCATCCATACATAAGTTCATCCATACAGACAGATAGAGATACCTGCTTTTATAGAGATGAGAACAGGGCTCACGAAACTACTAGAACTTACTGGCAGTTATTACAAGGTGTTTGTACCGTAACATGCAACACCCAGACAATATTACTTTGAACTATTAAAGATGTTAATAAAAGTAACTTTTATTTTATTTTTTTTTACTTTTCAAGCTTAAATGTTTTTGGAAGAAAGGTCAAGGTATCATAATGCTATTCAAATGCTTAAATAAACATAACATGAATCACCAAAAGACCCGCTAATTTACAGATATTATTTACATTGTGCTAAGAGTAAATGGCTGACTAACTCAATTAATCTTACCTTGAATTAGCTTTGACACGGCGTGGTTTATTCTGATATTGTGTACTCGATCTGCTTCAGCCGAATGTACATCTGTCTTGTTTGCTCTCTCTCTCTCTTTCTCTCACTTCTGAAACACCTTGTCGGACAACAGGGTTTTTACTTTCAGTACGTTAAGGGAAATATCCATCTCTAAACAATGAGTGATAGCGTATCTGTTCGGGTGCTTTCATTCACAATGCAAAACTTGTGCCCTCACAGATAATTTTTGGCATAAAAATGCATATCTATTGCATAATGTGCTCTTAAAAAATCCTCTCTGAAATGTAATAACTGTAATAACTGTTGTATGGATTTTTAATGCTTTGAGGAGCCACTATCAATATATGTTTGAATTCCAGTGGTACTTCAGTACAAAGTTGATAAAAAAAAATAAATCATATGAAAACCTATCTTTATGTTTTTTTTTTTAAGGGGCAAATTAAAAATATATTGATACAGTTAAAGTCACAATTAACACTCCTGTTAAATTTTAAATATTTTAGATTTTCCCCAAGTTCTGATTAACTGAAAGTTTTTTTTTCTTCAACACATTTCTAAACATTATATATTTTTAACTCAATTCTGATTTCTTTTATCTTTGTCATGATGACAGCACATAACATTTGACTATATTTTTCAAGATACTAGTATTCAGCTTAAAGTGACATTTAAAGGCTTAACTAGGTTATTAGGCAAGTTGGAGAAAGTAGGTAAGTCCTTGTATACCAATGGTTTGTTCTGTAAACAATCTACAAAAAATATTTATAAAAGAAGGCTAATAATATTGACCTTAAATAGTAAAAAAAATCTGCTTTTATTCTAGCCATAATAAATAGAATAAGACTTTTTCCAGAAGAAAAAATATTATAGGAAATACTGTGAAAAATTCCTAAATGATTTCAAATATGTTTGCCCTCAACTGTATATAAATGTAACCTACAATGAATGCCATAAAAAAATTTCTTTTTAGTAAATGTATGTATTTATTTTTCTTACATAACGTCTATTGTGTATATGTCTATAATGTCTATAATGTCTTTTCTATTTCAGGGGCACTTGAATTTATTTCGGACTACCAAAAGGCTACCAGGGATTTCAAAATGTTGCGAGCCCTGAGAATATGTTCAGCCCCTGCTTTCCGAAACTTAAAATAATCAATATTGATTACTATTAATGCTTTGAAAAAAATAATTATATATATATATATTTGGACCACCCTTATGGTTTTCATCGCTCAAGTCACTGAAAAAGGTTGAATCTGAGAGAGGTTGACATAGTTCATATAGTCAGCAGTATTTGATTTTGAAAAGAAGTCACAGAAAGCAGTTAGAAGGAGAAAGACAGAAATCCCAGTGATTACAGTAAATCACAAGCAGCCTTTCTTCCTCTGGAGAACAATAGAACATCAACAAAACCAAAATTTCCAGACTCTCCTCTGCGGTCTCTTGTTCAGACGGTGAGCAGTTTCTCAGTAATGAGGCTCATTTACATGGCAGTCACAGCGGCCCCAGAGGACCCCCCCCCCCCCCCCCCACACACACACACACACACAAGGTCTCTCCTATGATTGTGCCCTTTGAGTTCTCTCATAAATGAGTTAAAAGGACACCGAAAGGAATCAGATTGTACTGTACAGTCGGTACAATAACGCCTCCTGAATTTGTACTTTGCAAATGATCAAATGATGGGCAGATCTCCACCATCTAAATGCTGGCGTTTTTAACTCTGATTGAAAAATGATTGATTTTAACATTCAAAATTCATGATATGCATCCAAGACAAATATGGATTCATGTCATTATAATGTATATTATCAAAGCATTATTTTTAAACTTCAACAACACAAACTGGGGAAAACAAACACACCTGATTTTACCAGAAGTTTCTCCTGCTGTAACCTCACCTCTAATTGTCCAGCTGCATCCATTTCATTCCCATCAGCCCTTGGGAAGGATAGTCAATCCTTCACTGTTAAAGTAACAACTTGACAAGGTCAGATTTCTTTCCTCTGTCACGGTTTCCCATTAAATCTGGAAGTTGGGGCAAAACATTTTGACAGACGAATCATCAAAAGTTTTTGTTAAGTTTTCTCAGAGGGGTAAAACTGAATTTTAAAAGTGTAAATGTGCTGTGAGATAATCTTGTCAATGTATGAGTACACTAGCACACAAATTAACCTAAATAAAATGGATTCAATGACAAGCAAAAAGAGTTGACACTAATCTATGTAATAGTGCTAAAAAAGACATTACTTGTTACAGCTTAACGTGACATTTAAAGGCTTAACTAGGTTAATTAGGTTAACTAGGCAGGTTAGGGTAATTAGGCCAGTTATTGTATAACGATGGTTTGTTTGTAGACTATCGGAAAAAAGAGACCAAAGGAAAATGAATAAATGATTGTATTAATTATGATAAACAATCTACAATCATGGATAAATACAATAAAGAAAAGATCTAAATTAAATACACAATGTTTTATTGATTCAAGAGAAGTTTAACAGTATTCAGGTAAGCAGTAATTGAATAATCAAATGCTAACTATTACTAGGTAGTCTTTGTTATAATTAATAAAATTAATCGTTATTAAAGTTAAAGACAATACAATTTCAACATTGCATATGCTGCAATGTTAATATTGCAATTGATTACATTGCAATATCAATGCTGAAACAATATATTGTGTAGCCCTAATATACACATAAACATACACATATATATTAGGGCTGCACAATCATTTTAGCATCATCGATACTGCAATGTGCACATCCGAAATAGTTACATCACAGGATCTGCAATGTTTAGTTAGGATTATAGTTAACCAGGAGAAACTGTTAGGACACATGTGAATTGTGTAGTTAATGCAATTTTAGCAAAATGGGTTTTTCATTTTCAGGGGGTTTTAAGGCTTGACAGCATTCAAAGTTTTCAGGCACGATAAATTTTACCATTTGTAACTTAATAATTAATAATTTTTAATTATTTATACAGTAAAGACTTTTGCTGTGCTATTTCACATTTGATTACTCAAATTCTGAATACTTTTAATTCCCCCCAAAACCATAAAACACTGTTTATTTCACTGCTATCTTTGGTTTTATTTAGTTAATTTTTGACATTTTTATGAATGATTCACTTTCATACACAATCAGTCCAATCTATCTACATGAATAAAAATATTACTAAATAGCAACTTAAGTCATCTGGTGAAATTGTTTATATGTTGCAATATTTATTGCAGAAAACATATATATATACACAATGTTAATGTGTTAATATTACTTTAACACAAATAAATCATTTGATAAGGTTTGACCACAACTTCGGGCCATCATCGCAGTGTGATAATATAATCTCAGTAAAATTATTAATAAAGACATGACTCCTGATGTGCTGAATAAGTTATAAAAAAGCTTCCAGATGGACGTTTGTGTGCACTTCTTTTAGTGATGAACTAGAGCACAAGTTTGACATGCCATCTTTGAGACAAACATATTATTGCAGACATATCAGCAAAGACACCAGTGACAAACCATCCTATACGGCACCCACCCCCCCACACACAAACCCACATCATCCCCACATCACTAAAGAACCATAATATTGTTCTTCATTTAAAGGTTCTTTGCCTTTTTCAATAAAGCAGCCAAGTGAATGAAAAAGCATCGCTAAGGCCAAAGCATTGCATTAGCCAAGCCTACACAGATTTTACAACGACCTTTAAAACGACCACTAATTTCAGGCTTTAGACAGTTACTGGAACAGAAAGTGAAGTGTGTGTGTGTGTGTGTGTGTGTGTGTGTGTGTGTGTGTGTGTGTGTTTAAAATATGTCTCTCTGTGCTAAATCCTCAGGAAACCCTCAGTTTAAAGCTTTTAAACCGTGGACTCAAGACTACCTGTCATCTCTCGCCCTGACAGATTGATGGAGCTTGTGGAGTTATTACACAAACTCACACCACAGACACTCACAGGTACACAACTACAGAGAAAATTAGGGCTGTGCGATATAACGTATATATGGCACAACAGTAGAAATGTGTGGCTATACCATTTACCTTGCTAAACAGGGTAAATGCTATGCATTTAAAAATAAAGGTTGCAGTGTTTATTGTAGGATTTTTGCTGGAATGCCATACAAGAACCATTTTTGGTTCTCCAAATAAGCATTTGTAAAAAGGTTCTTCAACACTCAAAAAACTTTTGCAGTTGTCTTTCTGCAAAGTAAAACAATAAATAAATAAAGTATTACATAACAAAGGTTTACAAACTAAGAAGCATGTGATACGATTGATTGCAGCTGGTCTCTCATCCGTAATCAGCAACAATCCAATCAGTTTGATCCAAGTCTACAATAAATAGACCGATTTTGCCCTACTGCCTTCCTTCGTTTTGGAAGAATCCCCCCTTCCACCCCATCTCCTCCTTTTCCACCAGGGGGAGCTCTCGAGACCTGATCTCAGACCCCCTTATATGCTTATTGACCATGCGGGAGTCCTGGGCTCAATTATCTCCAAGCTCAGGGCCCTCTCCCCGGACAGCATGCCAAACCTGCTAATAGCATCAAGTAATATTTAAATGTGAACTCTTGAATTGAATAATTAATTCTGAACTGTCAAAAAAGTTGTGACCAATTCCAGTAGTTTCATTCTTTAACTGATCTACATAGAACCGTAACATATTAGCATAATGCCAGCCTGGTCTTCACTGGCTGCTCATGAACACCTACTCAAACATTTCAGCTGTCCAGAAGATGAATTTTCTGTCAGGTTAAAACATTTATTCTAGTGTGACTTATGCACCTAAAAAATCATTGTTGTTTATAACGAGGGAAACTCTGGTATTTTATGATTGGCTGTTACATTCATAAGCTCTACAGAAACATGTAATTGGTTATTATTCGCAGCCCTGTAAGAAATATGTGCAATTTTTCCCTTTCACTTTAATCACAACAGTCATGATACATGTCTTTAATTGCACAGAGACATGTTTGCCCTTTATCCTACAGTAGGTTATTTTCATTTTAATGGCATTTTTCATTTAGTGACTCTGATTCCGTTCATTGTCAATACTGATAATCATTCACTTATAGCGCATGTAGAGGAATTACACATACTTTATAAATTACAAACATTTTATTTCCACAAATCCCATTACTTGTTGAATATTTGTTGAACTTTATATATTAGTGATTATTTTAATTCACTGAATTCCATTTCCCATTCAATGTTGCCGTTTTAATTCAAATTCCAACTCGAATTAATTTTAATGTTCATTATTTTCACCCGCTGATAATTTAATCAGTTTTATCATCCTAGTTTTTACTCTCATACAATTTGAATTATGATTAACCTAATATTTCTCAGCGTGTCCTCCAAATAAAAAGATAAAAAGACATGAAGTGTTTTTCATTTTCATTTACAGCCTTGTCTAAAAATACCATTGCCAGATGGTTATTTAATATACAAAACATTTGCATTCAATTTCCAGTCAAAATGACTACATTGTGATCTATACACATACCAAGACGCAAGATGTCGGTCATTCCACCCACACCTAATGATTTTTCCAGAATTGGCGGTTGTTCAGATAGAACCATACAAGTGTGTGTGTTCGTTTATGTGCTAATGTCCTTGTCACCTTCCCTTTCAATGCTTCTCCTACTGCATCAGCATTCATAATATCACCTCTCATTAACACAGAAAAATTACTGACAGAGAGTAAGAGAGAGAGAGAGAGGTGCAGATAAAGAATGAGAGGAAAGAGAGATGCATAGCGAAAGAGAGAGAAGGACCGAGAGGCATGAAGAGACTCTTCATCTTCACCTCCTGCAATCACTTCATCCATATAAAGAGCCTCAGATCCTACTCTCATCTAGATCCCACAGCTGAGACCCTCTGAACACACTTATGGACAGGTGCTTCATTTCGAGATCTCAATCTCCCCATTGCGGATTACACAACACGTGTACAAGACCACACACGCTGCATCCCGATTGGCTTACTTTGACTGCATACTAAAACTATGCACATTATTTCTGAAGTCAGTATGGCAACTTTTGGGACAAACCACATCTGTAATGGTACATTCTGGATTTAGGACTCAATTGTGCTAGTTTAGAAATGAGCTAAACTATCTGAACATCAAATTCCTCTCTATTTAAGGCAATATTTCACCATAAAATAAAAATGTGCTCTTAATTCACCTTCAGACTTTGTTACTTTAGTTGAACATTATACATTTTGAGCGTTCACAATGGTATGGAGTGATGCATAATGTTGTGCACTGGTGCAGGTTGCAGCTTCCACGATAAGCAAGTGTTTACTTGAGTTTTCTATGGAGTCAATCTAGAGCCATATATACTTGCAAAATAAAAGAAAGTTTTGCTAACAAAAAATAAAGTATTGAGCAAAAAATAAATAAATGCAAATCTCTAAGAATCGCAAAGCAAAAATACATTTTTAACTACAAAGGGAAAATTAAGTAAATGAAATTTGCAAACGAAAAAAAGAACTGAAAATAAAAATCAAGCAGTGCAAAAAATATATATATTTTTTTAATATTTGCAATTAAATAAAACCTATATATATTTGCAAAACATTTTGTATAGCATTGCCTTTACAAAACCCGTCCAGTGAATTGCAATGCTTATTTTGTTTTGCTTTTTAGTCAACCGGTAAGTTTGCGATGCTGTTTTTACTTTGCACGTTTCTGCGCGTTTCACTTTGTGGCCCTGATTTGACAAGGGAGCGAAGTCAAAGAAAATTGGGTGTTTACAGCAGGCCCGGACCTCCATTTAAGCGACATCATCACCTGGAGATACTGTATCACCGAGGTGGTTTTACAGCCCAGTAGGTCTGGGCCTGCCGTAAACGCCCAAGTTCCCTTGTAACATTTGTTTTTTTAAAGGCAATGCTATAAAAAAATTGTGTAAATATATATAAAGTTTGTTTTTTTTAATTGCAAATATTTTAGCTTTTTGCACTGCATGATTTTTATTTGCAGTTCTTTTTTTTTGTTTGCTAATTTTATTTTTATTTCTCAAAAAAAAAAATATTTGCGATTTTTGGAGATTTGCATTTATTTATTTATTTATTCTTTAATGCATTTATTTATTTCTTTATCGTTTGCAAAACTTTCTTTTATTTGCCAAGTATATATGGCCCTAGATTGACTCCAAAATTTTCATCCACATATACATCCACTTTTGTAAATGCGCTCACGACCAATGTTTACTAGTCAAGATTAATGTTAATAGTGTTGGCAATTATGTATAGCTTTTTGTACAGATCAACTGTTTTACTTTGTAAGAAATCAATGTATCATTAGGAGCAATTTAGAGTATTGTTTTTTGTGTGTCAATATGTTTTGAATCTTCATATTTTAATGTTTTATTGAAGAAAAAATATGCTAAATTACCTAAGGTTAAATAAATTAAGATCAAATATTCATGTTTGGGTGAATTATAACTTTAAGGTTATTATGTCAATGGTAATAAATAAATAAAAAATAAATAAACTAACAACTTAATACTAAAAGCTTTTAAAAATGCCATTTTTTTATCATTATTTCTTAAAGTAATTTGAGGCATTATGTACTATAATTATAGATGCACTAATCATATGTAGAATGGATTGAGGTAAAGTTGGTTTTATATTGACACATTCATTAATTTTAACCCCATGTTGTTTACTATGCTACTTTGAATACTCGGTCTGAAATCGCATGTGATTATGACTTCAAAACAACATTAGCACTATTTAATTGAGTGTGAACATTGTTGTACTTTGACAGTCATTGGCTGCTAATATGATTTCCCTTTTCAGAATTAGCAAAGAATACTGAAATTATATTATTAAGGAGAAAGTCAGAATGTGCAATTATAAGACCGACTTTACCTCAATGCAGGATGGATAGTATACAAACCCCAAATGAATAAAATACATCCACATACACGCTCATGGACATATCCATTGAGTTATTATAAAGACTAATTAACTGCTAACACTAAATTACACCTGATAAGATGTTATATTGTTAATGAATACACTGTTTTGGCATTTAATGAAGCTTCTATCTCATGGGAAAGGCAAGAAAAGAAGCTTCATGCAGCTTTTGCTGTTCTTCGGAGGATACTTAAGGAACTCCCAAGTAGGCTAACAAAACAAGACCTTCCCTCTGACTTTTTATTCTAAACGAAGCTAATTAAAATGACTACAGACCTTTGAGGGAACATTCGGTCCTTATGAAGCCAAAACCTGCCTCACGC
>CAIGQZ010032675.1:803287-822725 GCA_903798205.1 Danio tinwini
CACACACACACACACACACACACACACACACACGCACACTTTTTCCACTCAGAACAAAGGGAGTGGTGGTGCATTCACTGGGGAATGGACGGTGTGCTGGAGGTGATACGCAGGTGTTGACTTTAAGCTGTAAAACATCCTGTGCGGTGCGGAGGGAATCAATACAGGGCCCTCACTCCCTGATCACTCCTAACAAATTAAAAGCAGCCCCGGTTTTCATTTGGAATCAGCCTGTAATGGCTCTAAACTGCCGGCTGTCCACTGCGGTGATTTCAGCTGCAGGGAGAGACTGATGGGAATATCGGCTCATTTTTAATTAAACGGAATAAATAAGTCAATAGATTAACTTCATTAGTAAACATAGCGCGGAGGAAGCATATTTGTAAGGTGTACTCTCTGTGTGTAGTTCAGTGGTTCAGTGCTGCGCTTCAGGATCTGCGTGTGTATGTGTATGTGTGTGTGGGAGCTGTCCGTTCAGCACCACACACAACACCTCTTTACATTGCACATAAGAAGTCGCTTGAGATGTGCACACGCCACAAAAAATGCGTCTAGACATGCTTTTAAATGCTGCAGAGGCGGCATAATTGCATTTATACAGACATCACTATTGCAGGAAAAATGTTGTGAGACTCATTGCACAAAACGAGAGACCAATACGAACAAATAATGTGCTGTAAAATACAGCATAATATAATAGTGATAAAAAGACTATGCACGTGCTTGTCCTTGAAGAGTTCACAGTCGGAAAGGAGTGCTATTAATGCTATTACAGTTTGTTCAACACACACACACACACACACACACACGCACACACAATAGTCAACATTTAAAACCTTTTGTGATTGTCCTAAAACTAACACCCATTCTTGTCTTCATTTTGTCTTAATCAACTTTTTTCATCTACACTCAAAGGCCACTTTATTAGGTACACCTGTCCAACTGCTCAACGCAAATGTCTAATCAGCTAATCACATGGCAGTAACTCAATTTATGTACTCCTGTAGACATGCTCAAAACGATCTGCTGCAGTTGAAACCGAGCATCAGAATAGGGAAGAAAGGTCATTTAAGTGACTTTGAACGTGGCAGAACGTTGGTGCCAGACGCTTGGTGCCAGGCTGGTGGTAGTGGTGTAATGTTATAGAGGATATTTTCTTGGCACACTTTGGGCCCATTAGTACCAACTGAGCATCATGTCAACGCCACAGCCTACCTGAGAATTGTTGCAGACCATGTCCATTTTTTTATGACACCATTTCTTTATGACCAGTGTACCCATCTTCTGATGGCTACTTCCAGCAGGATAATGTGCCATGTCATAAAGCATGAATCATCTCAGACTGGTTTCTTGAACATGACAATGAGTTCACTGTACTCAAATGGCCTCCACAGTCACCATATCTCAATCCAATAGAGCACCTTTGGGATGAGGTGAAACGGGAGATTCGCATTATGAATGTGCAGCGGACAAATCTGCAGCAACTGCGTGATGCTATCATGCCAATATTGACCAAAATCTCTGAGGAACACTTCCAGTAGCTTGTTGAATCCATGCCATGAAGGATTAAGGCAGTTCTGAAGGCAAAAGGGGGTCCAACCCGGTACTAGTAAGGTGTACCTAATAAAGTGGCCGGTGAGTGTACTTCAAATGTTGACTACAGTATGTGTGTACAGGTTTATATGTGTAATCCAGTATAATATATTCTAGAGGTATATTAATTTTGTGAAATAATCTTAAGGTTATTTATTTATTTATTTTGGTTCTAAAACAGAACTAAATCTAAAATGAGTTTTGTGTCCCTTTGTGAATGAATATGTCAAGTTTTTCCCAATCTTTACATTTCTATTCTAATTAAATCCATTATATTTTCTGGTTCAGTTTTATTATTTACAGAGTTTATTTTTGGTAATTTATTCAAACTTGGGCAAAATTTATATTCTAATTGACCTTATTTTAACAAAGAATTACATCATTGAATTATATCAGAGTGGCCTACTTCAACATCTCTGTAGGCATTTAGTTTATTGAACCTGGAATGCTATCTTAAACTTAAAATGCTACATGTGGTTTACAGGGACACAAAGTTGTATAATGACATGGGTATGACTTAGGTGCACTCTAAGGTGGTTTACAGGATCACACTTTATGTCCCTGTAATTCAACTGCTTAAAAATCATATTTAAAGCAGTCTTTTGAAATTAAAATTAAGTAGTTTTACACTATAAAACACATTATGCCTATGGAGTTTCCCTGTAAACCATGTATACAAGTGTGTGTATGTAATTGCATTATGAAAATAGGCGTATGCTTGGGAAATAAAATCATAATATCTTACTACATTTAAATACTAGCTCTTATTTACATTTTTGTTTTACATAAAATGTTTATACATACAAATACACCAATGGTAGGATTAAATCACAAGTTTTAACAGCCCAACAAGCCATTATAAAGACAATGAGGGAAGAAAGTAAAATGACCCATGAAATGAGCATTAATGATAATATAAGAGTTTGACATTACATGTAGGTGGGTCATGAGTCTGCTTTTATACAGCCTTAATATATAACTCAATTGTGTAAAGACACCTTTAGAGAGGTCCACATTAATGCATTACGGCAGACGTTTTAAACTACTTAATGTAACAGTTTATCACTAAATGCATTGAAATGGAACTAATGCCCTTGGTGCATCATGCTTTATCAGCAGAGTCACAGTTCTGTGTGCATTAATGCATCTACAGTTAAGTCACAGGAACTGAAAGTGACTTTAATGTAGAGTCATATTGACCCGGTGTGACTCAATGGTTAAATATTTGTGTTGGTGGCAGATTACAGGGTATCTGCAAGTCAAATGTAAAACTTTTTAAAACCATTATGAATTAAATTTCAAACTTATACAAAGTTAAACACTCTGCATAAAAAAGATTTTTACTTGCTCCATCAAAAAAAAAGCTCAAATTAATTTGTTTCCTAGCCACATATTTTAAATAATGTCTCAAAACAAGAAACCTCCAGTTGTATATACACTCACCGGCCACTTTATTAGGTACACCTGTCCAACTGCTTGTTAACCCAATTTTAAATCAGCCAAGCACATGGCAGCAACTCAATGTGTTTAGGCATGTAGACATGATCGAGACGATCTACTGCAGTTCAAACCGAGCATCAGAATGGGGAAGAAAGGGGATTTAAGTGACTTTAAACTTGGCATGGTTGTTGGTGCCAGACGAGCTGCTCTGAGTATTTCAGAAACTGCTGATCTACTGGGATTTTCATGCACAACCATCTCTAGGGTAGAGAAAATATCCAGTGAGCGGCAGTTCTGTGGGCGCAAATGCCTTGTTGATGCCAGAGGTCAGAGGAGAATGGCCAGACTGGTTGGAGCTAATAGAAACGCAACAGTAACTCAAATACCCACTCGTTACAACCGAGGTCTGCAAAGAGCATCTCTGAATGCACAACACCACATGACCACAGCGTACCCATCTTCTGATGGCTACTTCCAGCAGGATAATGCATCATAAAGCACAAATCATCTCAGACTGGTTTCTTGAACATGACAATGAGTTCACTGTACTCAAATGGCCTCCACAGTCACCAGATCTCAATCCAATAGAGCACCTTTGGGATGTGGTGGAACGGGAGATTCGCATCATGGATGTGCAGCCGACAAATCTGCAGCAACTGCGTGATGCTATCATGTCAATATGGAGCAAAATCTCTGAGGAATATTTCCAGTAGCTTGTTGAATCTATGCCACAAAGGATTAAGGCAGTTCTGAAGGCAAAAGGGGGTCCAACCCGGTAGGGTGTACCTAATAAAGTGGCCGGTGAGTGTATATGTCTGTCCAGGTCAACGTCCTCAACTGGTACCTACTGTATAACCACAATAACATTTTAAACAAATGTTATTCCAAGAAAGAAATTAAAAGCATAGTGGTATGGTAAATAATAATTAATAAAAGTTAATAAATTAAGATGTATTGTTGGTGATTGGATGGATTTTGTCTTGATTTATCATGATCATAGAAAAATAAAGACCTGTTTAAAATAATTTAAGACCTACTACAAAACATTTCAGTGAATTGAATAGGTTTTAAGGCCTAACATTTCTGAAGTTTCTGAAATGTAAGACCCCACAGACACGCCAGATTAAAAGTAGACAGTTCTAACTATGCGATGGCTGATTAATCACCATTAAAACACTGAACTTCTTGCAACAAGGCACAAGACATGAAGCAACCGCTATAGACATCCATCATGCTCTGTGTGCAGCAACAGTGTCTCACTGGCAGGCAGTCTTGTATACGAAGGTGTGTGTGTACTGTATGTGTGTGTGTGTGTTGTTGGTTTGCGTGTTTAATTTATTTGGTTCCACTCCATTGGCTTAATGCTGTTAATGTTAAGTGGCAATATTTTACCGTGGGTAATGCAGGTCAATGCGGTTTCTGATTATGTGCTGTTAACATTTTACTCTTTCAGAGTGTGGAAATTCCCATCAGCCAGAGCTCGAGATATTGACACAGCTAAAATCCGCATGATGTATTTCCGAAAATCCGTCTGAATGACATGCATATGAACGATGCATTAAAGTGTAAATGAGGCAAACGCTGAGCACACTCAGAACAGATAATTTTAATTGAAAACTTTGGCTTGTGCGCTGGGGTGAAACGACAAAATATTGAGAGCCGTTTCATATTTTTTCTCTGCTGAATAAAAGCAGCTAATTATTCATTTAGCGCACAATATATTTATTTAACAAGGAGCTGTGTGGGGCTGGTAATTTTCAAGGTTATGAAATTACATCATTTGTACATTTTCCAGGAAAAATATTCCAAGAAAGCCCTTCAATGCACAAACTTAAAGCTCTCCTACTGGCACATACAGTGACAGGTCGCCCCCTATTGGATAAAGGCTTTGTGCCTTTACTTTATTACTACATACAGTTGAAGTCAGAATTATTAGCCCTCCTGTATATCTATTTTTCCTCAATTTCTGTTTAACAGAGATTTTTACACATTTAACACATTTCTAAACATAATAGTTTTAATAACTCATTTCTAATAACTGATTTATTTTATCTTTGCCATGATGACAGTAAATAATATTTGACTAGATATTTTTTAAGATACTAGTATTTAGCTTAAAGTGACATTTAATGGTGCTGTATGTAAGTTTTTGACTCTTCTAAAGCATACAAATACCATAATATGTGTGCTGATATTTAAGAAACATCCCAAGTGAACATACTTGTTTATCTGAAAAACAATGCTGAAGTCAGATATTCTGCTTTGAAAATGGTTTCTCCGTGCCGGAGCGCTGTCTTTGTTTAGGTCAATGTAACCTGCACAATGCCAGTTTAGCCAATTATAATTCAGCACTCCGGGTTGCCTTGTTGGAAAACAGCGTATTTCATTAATTCAATCAGAAATACTCTGAAAGCATGCGTCCATGACTGAAATAGACAGTATCAGACGTCAAAATGAGACAGATTCAGTTCCACATGAGGCCCTTGCCTGATTTTTAACACGTTTTCAGATTTTACCACATTCTCACCCTGTTATTTACTCGTTTGTTTTATTACCTGCTTTCTGGAACCGTTCTTCATCAGACTCAAACCCTGTCGTCATGGTCAACTCTTCTTTGTGTCTCAAGTCCACCAACATACATGGTGAGCTACTGGGCAAACTAGTAACAGTGGAAAAGCCGTCCATACGGAGGTAAGTGGTCAGCTGGTAAGCGTGAAAAGAAACGGCGTCATATCGCCCTGTAGCGTTCGTTTTAAAGATGAAATGCAGCCATATGTAATTCTGGCTACATAATTCACGATCTCCAGAAATGTATACAGGGCTATGTTTTCAGAATGAGCCTATGTTGCCAAAATGCATAGATTAATAGATTGGTGTTCCAAACCGTATTTTAGGACCCTCTTTTAAATCTGTAACTTATTTCCTTGTAATTTTTTATGAAATTTATTAAAGATTTCCAAAGTTTAAACTGTATGTGTCTGTATGCACTGCAAAAATGCTTATCTTACTTTTGTCTTGTTTTAGTTTGCTTTATTTTTGTCATTGAAAACATCACAGTAGACTGTAATGCAGATTGAAATTATGTTACATCGAACCAGCAAGAACATAAATACCATCAGAAAACACTATAAAACCTAGCATAATAAGCTTTTGAAATATCATAAATATAATAAAATATAGTTATATATATATATATATAATATAAAACAATTAAATATAGAAAAGGAATAAAAAAATGTAATACTTATTGCACAGTTTGTTTATAATAGTTAACAGTTAGTAATATTAACAGTTAGTGCTAATTTAATTATTTACACATTTATTATTACATACTAGCTGTCAATAAAATGTCAATAATATTTAATATTCTAGTCTTAATATCTAAAAAATCTTTTAACAGCTAATTTAACTATTTATACATTTATTAATAAATATTCATTCATTCATTTTCTTTTCGGCTTAGTCCCTTTATTAATCTGGGATCGACACAGTGGAATGAACCGCCAACTTATCCAGCACGTTTTATGCAGCGGATGCCCTTCCAGCTGCAATCCATCACTGGGAAACCTCCATATACACTCATTTACACACTACGGACAATTTAGCCTGCCCAATTCACCTGTACCACATGTCTTTGGACTTGCGTGGGAAACTGGAGCACCCGAAACTGGAGCACCCAACACTGGAGCACTCCACACAGAAACGCCAACTGACCCAGCCGAGGCTCGAACCAGTGACCTTCTTGCTTATTACATACTAGCTATCAATAATATTTTAAATGTTTATAATGTCAATGATATTCAATTCTCTAGTCCTAATATCTAAAAAAATCTTAACTCAAGAAGTATTTTCTAAACAAGCAAAAAATACTGTCGTTTTCAGAAAATGTGTCAAAATTAAGTGAGTTTTTCCTTAAAACAAGCTAAATAATCTGCCAATGGGGTAAGCTAAATAATCTTTATTAGACTATTATCTTTAATAGTCAAAAAAAAAGAACAGGTAATATATTAGAGCTCTCTGAAGGTTATTTCTCACCTCAAAGTATTTTTTTCTTTTCCTGTTTATTGTCATTCATTCATTCATTCATTCATTTTCTTCAGCTTAGTCCCTTTATTAATCTGGGGTCGCCACAGCGGAATGAACCACCAACTTGTCCAGTACGATTTTACACAGCGAATGCCCTTCAAGCCGCAACCCATCTCTGGGAAACATCCACACACACTCATTCACACTCATACACTACAGACAATTTTGTCTACCCAATTCACCTGTACCACATGTCTTTGGACTGTGGGGGAAACCGGAGCACCCGGAGGAAACCCACACGAACACAGGGAGAACATGCAAACGGCAACTGACCCAGTCGAGGCTCGAACCAGCGACCCAGCAACCTTCTTGCTACCTACTGTGCCACTGCGTCGCCCCCTGTTTATTGTTATTTATTTCCTTTTTTTGTTGTTTTCTTTTATGCAAACAAAGATTGTATATAGTCGTTGCTAGCTATGTATGCCAGCCTTGTTCTGCAATAAATAAACAATCACAAATAAAGCAACATAAGTCTATTCTGAAGCCCTATATGTGTTTCTGGAGATCGTGAATTATGTAGCCAGAGGTACGTATGGCTGCATTTCATCTTTAAAATCAATGCTACGGGGTGGTATGACGCAGTTCCTTTTCACGCTTACCAGCTGACGACGTACCTCCATATGGACGGGTTTCCCGCTGTTATCAGTTTGCTCAGTAGCTCGTCATGTACATCGGTGGACTTGAGATACAGAGAGGAGTTGACCACAATGATGGGGTTTGAGTCCAACACAGAACGGTTCCAGAAAGCTGGTAAGACAAAAACAGAGTCCAAAAAAATAAACAAGTAAATAACAGGGTGAGAATGTGTTAAAATCTGAAAACGTGGTAAAAATCAGGCGAGAGCTTTCCTTTTTCTGGATTGCTTTAGAAAACACTGTCGGTTGGGTTTAGGGAAGGGAGTGGTCGGGTCAATCTGTGCTTTTGAAAACACTATCGGTTGGGTTTAGGGAAGGAGGAGGGTGGGTCAGTCGACAGCGGCCTCTGGTGGTTTTACATGAGAACAGCAGGTGCGAATGCACTTGCGAGAGAAATTTGAGATCTAAAACAGCATGCAAAGCAGCCTCTGGCGGATTCGCGAAAAACAAAAACTGCAAAAGCTCCTGGGATGTATTTGGTGCTCTCCAGAAATGTATATAGGGGTACATTTTCAGAATGAGCCTGGGTTGAATAATTAGCTTGTTTATTTGATTGTTCTGAAAACAAGAGAATCTTTTTTTCTTGTCTAGAAAATGCTTCTGTCAGGGTTCTGCTACTCTGGTCTTGTAAATTCTTGTTTTGGTGGCAGAGTCCGTACACTAGCTCTGTTTTGTCCATGCCCTGTTGTGCTCGGCTTGAGTTTTCTCAGGTCGAGCACTTTTGTTTTCTGTCATTGTGAGTGCCTCTGTGCGAGCTTCTGCTTAAAGCGGAAGCGTATGGTCTGTGCACGATTGGAATGCGTGTGCTCTTGTACTCGTGTTAGTTTTTTTCTGTCTGCATCGCGCGGTTTCTTTCTTAGCGTCTCAGTCTGGTTGGTTTTGGTTTCGGTTGGCGCTGAGATGAAACATGCGCGTTGCTTATGTGTGAGCGCACGGTAAGGTGTTTTAAATCATCGCGTGCATCTGTTTGTTCAAGCACGTGGCTCTGTGTTTACATTGTGGCTGCGTGCTTCAGTCTTGTCTGTTTATTGTGAACGCGCGGTTAATGAGTACTCTCATTGGCTGTGTGTTCTAGTCTCGTTTTATGTGAGCGCATGGCTTGTGTTGTCTCTTTGTGTCATGTGCTCTCCCGTTTATTGTCTAGTCCCACCCTCCTTGTTAACCCATTATTAGTTTATTAGGTTCACCTGTTTGTGTGTTCATTTACTTCTGCTTATATTCTCCTCATGTCTGCTGTCCTGTGCCAGTTCGTCACCGATTAATTCCCTGTCCTGTTGCACCAGCCTTGTCCAGCCCAGTCAAGTTTGTCTTTGCCTTATTATTAATGTTTTCCCCCCTCGGGGTAGTTTGTTTTGCCTTTTTGTTTTATTTGTATTTTATTATAAACCTTTTATTTGTCTGCAATTGAGTCCTCGCTTCTTTTCCCCAACCCCCGACCGTGACAGCTTCTTGATTTAAGAATTTCAAGATATTAGGACTAAAAACAAATCAGAAAATCTAAGTAGCAGAAGCATTTTTTGCAGTGTGTGTGTTTGTGTAATCAGCAATTAAGCAATGCACCACAACTGTTATGTAAAGTAAATAAAAGCAAAGGGTTTCGCATTTAATAGAAGATCTGAAATGTAACTGACATTTAAACAATGCCTGAAAGCTTTCTCATATTTGAACATCACACAAAGAGAGAGAAAAAGTTTTGCATAGAACAGCGGCAGACAGAGAAACGGAGGTAGAGACAGTCAGAGAGACAGACTTGCATACTAAGTGTTGCTGCCGGACAGCCAGTGGGTTCACGCTGAAGGTCACGCTTCTCTGCATGTTTCCTCTGAGAGTCACAGCACATCTGTCCTCTCTGTCTTATATGGAAATCATCTATCATGTCATACTTTGATTGGTCCCCGAGGGCCACATGACAGGAAGCACAGCCTGGCCCCCAGGTGCCTTATAGGATATAACAACGGAGTGTTTGCAGTCATGTCTCATCACCAGCGGTTGCTTTTGGCAGCCACGTCCTCGTCCATGATTCGTGGAAGCCGACCGCTTGCTCCGCCCTCCAGGTATCCAGACTTCACAACAAACGCTTCTGGAATTTTCCTCTTTTTACTTAAATCTGATATGAGGGAAAGAGTTTCAAATGAAAAAGGCTTCGAGCGTTTAGATTCATACACCATATGTCGGAATATTTTCATGCATGGTTTGTTCAGCGAATAAAAGTGACCTGCGATAACGAGAAGCATCTTCCGGCGAGCTCCAAATGTGCTCACTCCCACTTCCTTCAAATCCTCTTCCGAGAGCGTGAGGAACGTCTGATAATCGATCTGACAGATGGGAGAACATGATTAATGTGTCTTTTAGGTGACAAATAGATTGCTTCATCCAAATTATATGATACAGTACAAACAAGTGTTGATTATGAATTAATAGAGACCAAAACTTCTAAAAGAATGCATTAAAAGAGCTTTGAATATATGACTTATACATATTTTACATATAAAAGATCACTGTGCTATTCACCTTACGTTTCGCATAAGAGCTATTCAAAATAACTTGTTATCCTGCTTGATGTTGCAAACTGGTATTTTGGTATTTTGATAAAAAATCATTCAGACTGTTTTATTGAACGTATACATTTAGATTTAATTAACTACAGGTGATCATCTATCACCATTAAATATGAAGTGACTGTAAGTGATCTATCCGTTTTCATGGTGTGTTTTGTTTGTTCTATGAATGGCTCAGCTATATGGGCCATTCAAGGTATTCAACACATCACCATTTTTCTCAGAAATCATTTCTAAAGGTGATGTTGACTTGATTTTTTCACCGGATGTTGATAACAACCAAAGAAATCAATATATATGCAAAGAAAACAAATTGAATTAGTTTACAAATGAAGTTATGTGTGATAAAATGAAATGACGCAGGAAAAGGGATTGAACACATGAAAAAAGGGAGGAGTAGAAAGTCAGTTAAAGCCCAGACAGCAGCTGAAATCTCTCAGTAGTTCTTCAGCATTGCTCTGCCCTTCCTCAGTGTAGCTGAATATCAGCTGCTTCAGTCCAACATCTATATTAGCAGGAGGATGAAGATGAAGCCAGGGTGGGCATTTCAGCAAGAAAATGATCCAGCCAAGGAAACTCTTAAATGCTTTCAGAGAAAGAAAATCAAGCTGTAGAATGGCCCAGCCTATCACCTGACCCGAATCCAATAGAAAATACAAAATAAAGCTCAGATATAAGAGATAGACGAGACCCACAGAACCATCACGATTTTACACTCTGTTGAAGTCTGTGAAAAACTCACACCTGAGCAGTTCATGTGACTACATATTTTTTTATAATTAACTTTTAATTTATTTTTTTTGCAAGTAAATAAAGCAAAACACAGATTTTCAGTCCTTTTTAATATTATTTTCAAATAACTACTCTTATATTTGATTTATTTATTTATTTGCAAGTAAATAAAGTGGGACATATTTTAATCCTTTTTTTTATTATTTTCAGATTACTACACTTAAATTTGACTTATCTTTATTTATTTGCAAGTAAATGTATGTTGATTTAAGAATGCTTAGATATTATAAATATCTATACCGAATTATATGAAATATTTTTTAGATATTTTTTTGCAATATCGCCCAGCCATTGCCGGAATAGTTGGCGGTTCATCCTGCTGTGGCGACCCCTGATAAATAAGGGACTTAAGCTGCAATCACACTAGAGTTTGTGTGTGCGAAATTCTGTCGCACGGTGCTGCGAAAAGGGGCGGGATTAAACGAGATGATTAGACATTTTTAAAAAGCGAGCGATTGCTCCATGTTTTAAATTTCTGTTCAGAGAGGTCATGTTTTGATCCTCAATTGGTCTCACGCAGTCAAGAGATGCAATTTGAACTTGAACTTTGCACTGCAGCAACCTGCGAAACCTGACGCATGACCCTGCATTTCCGGTTTGACGCATTCGTGTGAGTATGAATGGAAGTCTATGAGGAGAAAGGTCCAGTGTGACCGCGGCTTAAGCCGAAGGCAAATGGATGAATGAACTACACTAATATATTGGATTTTTTTTATATTTACAAGTAAATAAAAGTGATACACACATTCCCAGTCCTTTTCAAAAATTCTTATTTTTATTTATTTGCATGTATGTTGCTATAGGACATTTGTTTAAATATTTTACTTAAAAAATGCAATACTGAGTGTCTCTCAACTCTTTCAATGCACTTTAAACACCAACAGTTTGTTTAAAAGAAACAGTTCTGCACAAAGAGATCTAGGTTTCTTGCTAGCAGCTAACTTTCAAAGATCTGATGCCAACTTTAACAAATCCAGTTGACTAGTTCATTCTCAAACTTTTAAGCCGTGCCTTTGTTGCCAGGGAGACTAAAATACTTCAGTTCACCCTGATTCCTAAAGGTGCTCAGGAGTGGTCGGATCCTGCCAGGTTTGTGTGTAATCAGACAATAGCGCTTCGTGTGTGGGTGTGTATGCGTGGGTGTGCCGTCTGGGACGAGAGTGTGTGTGTGTGTGTGTGTGTGTGGGAAGCGTATTTACCTCCTGTTGTTGGAAAATATCGATGTATTTCTCCAGCCCCAGCTGTGCCAGTATCTTAATAAGATCGTCAGTGTGGGTGGGACTGGGAGACCTGCCAATCAAATGTCTGGATACTGTAGCCCCGCCCTCGGTCGGAAAGACATCCGCTGCAGGTTAAAGGTCACAAATTAGATGCTCATAACGCAGGTGTGACGGTTTAATTTCCCAGCAGGATCTGGATCACCTCTACAGGCGTAAGTGATTGTTTCACCTTGAAATGAAGCTGCTGGCTGAATTAAATTGCATAATGAGCAGCTAAACTAATTTAATTGTTACTGTTAATTAAACAAGATATGCCAGGGCCTGTTTAATTAGGGAGCAGAACGGTGAGTTGAGCAGCACACGTACATGATCGGGACGCTGACAAACTGTAGGAGGAGGAGGAGGATGAAGGAGGAGGAGATGAAGATGCTGATCCACGTCTTTCTCTCCAGTTCTCAGAGGCGCTTCCAGTCCAGCCGTGTTCCTTCCCACTCCACGACTACAAGACAAATATTAAAAGTTTAAGATTGTCCTTTTTTTGCATATTTATGAACGTGCATTAATTTGCAACAGTCCTGAAATGAGACAAAAATGTAGGGCGCTGAATGATTTCATTCTCATCTTGTTTTAAAATGTGATAATTATTCACAATAATACTGTCTTAAATTGTTATATTAATACAATCACCGGCCACTTTATTAGGTACACCTTTCCAACTGCTTGTTAGTGCAAATTTCTAATCAGCCAATCACATGGCAGCAACTCAATGTATTTAGGCATGTAGACATGGTCAAGACGATCTGCTGCAGTTTAAACCGAACATCTGAATGGGGAAAAAAAGGGATTTAAGTGACTTTAAACGTGGCATGGTTGTTGGTGCCTGACGGGCTGCTCTGAGTATTTCAGAAACTGCTGATCTACTGGGATTTTCACACACAACCATCTCTAGGGTTTACAAAGAATGGTCTGAAAAAGAGAAAATATCCAGTAAGCAGCAGTTCTGTGGGCGCAAATGCCTTGTTGATGCCAGAGGTCAGAGGAGAATTGCCAGACCGATTCCAGCTTTTAGAAAGGCAACAATGACTCAAATAAGCACTCGTTACAACCGAGATATGCAGAATGCACAATACGTCCAACCTTGAGGCGGATGGGCTACAGCAGCAGAAAAACACACCGGGTGGCACTCCTGTCAGCTAAGAACAGGAAACTGAGGCTACAATTCACACAGGCTCATCAAAAGTGGACAATAGAAGATTGGAGAAATGTGGGCTGGTCTGATGAGTCCTGATTTCTGCAGCAACATTCAGATGGTAGGGTCAGAATTTGGCTTCAACAACATGCAAGCATGGATCCATCCTGCCTTGTGTCAAAGGTTCAGGTTGCTGGTGGTGGTGTAATGGTGTGGGGGATATTTTCTTGGCACACTTTGGGCCCATTAGTACCAATTGAGCATCATGTCAACGCCACAGCCTACCTGAGAATTGTTGCTGATCATGTCCATCCTTTTATGACCACAGTGTACCCATCTTCTGATGGCTACTTCCAGCAGGATAATGTGCCATGTCATTAAGCACGAATCATCTCAGACTGGTTTCTTGAACATGACAATGAGTTCACTGTACTCATATGGCCTCCACAGTCACCAGATCTCAATCCAATAGAGCACCTTTGGGATGTGGTGGAAAGGGAGATTGGCATCATGAATGTGCAGCGGACAAATCTGCAGCAACTGTGTGATGCTATCATGTCAATATGGACCAAAATCTCTGAGGAATACCTCCAGTAGCTTGTTGAATCTATGCCATGGAGGATTAAGGCAAAAGGGGGTCCAACCCGGTACTAGTAAGGTGTACCTAATGAGTGGCCGGTGAGTGTATAATACATTTACTTGATTTAAAAAGTTGCATTTTTATCAAATAAATGCATTTTTGGTAAACATAAGAAACTTATTTTGTATTATACAAAAAGCAGCAGCATAAACATTCAGCAAAACGTCTGCTTTTGTGCTCTACAGAAAAAAAGAGAAATCCTGGAGGTTTGAATGATGACAAAAGTTTCATTTTTGACTAAAACCACCTCTGTAGAACGAATGAAGCAAAGTGCGAGAAACACAAACAGATTTCAATAACTTTTCAATTTGAATCCTTCACGGGGGTTTCACTTATTCTCAGAAATAATGCGATTCGAACAGCAGTAACAATCAAAAACAGATTCAATCAGTGCTGCAGAGCGGCGCTAAACTGCTTCCATTGAGCTCTTTAATTGAGAGAGTCTCATTATCCCAGCGGAGAGGAAATGAGGGAGGAAGTGAAGGAAACGGTGATGTGCGGATCACTGTGTGCTCAAACACTTCTGGGATTGGAGCTCCGAGTCTTTTCTCTATGATTACGCCGCGCTGAATGACAGGCCCACTGTATTCAACACATCACAAATCAATCCTTTTAGAAAGCCTCGCACTCTAGTTTACAAACACAGGTGGCGGATTGTGTGGTCTGTCAGTCAGAAAACACACATCTGGGTTTAATATGTTTACAATCAGCACATTAGCATATGCTCAGGTGAATGCAACCTGATGAATATCTTTTCAATGCTGCTATGACAACACTAAAATGACTGTTCAACAGTTTGAGGTAGATGAGAAGAAGAAGACATATCTTCTGTGTGCTAAAGCTGCATTTATTTGATTAAGATTACAGAATACAAAAATAATAACAATGCACAACCTAAATATGTACAAAAATAATTTAATACTGATGCAAAGCTGAATTTGCAGCATTATTACTCCAGTTTTCAATGTCACATGACCCTTCAGAAATCATTGTAATTTGCCGAAACATTTATTATTAACACGGCAATTTCCATAATTCTATAACTACAATACAGGGAGTGCAGAATTATTAGGCAAATGAGTATTTTGACCACATCATCCTCTTTATGCATGTTGTCTTACTCCAAGCTGTATAGGCTCGAAAGCCTACTACCAATTAAGCATATTAGGTGATGTGCATCTCTGTAATGAGAAGGGGTGTGGTCTAATGACATCAACACCCTATATCAGGTGTGCATAATTATTAGGCAACTTCCTTTCCTTTGGCAAAATGGGTCAAAAGAAGGACTTGACAGGCTCTGAAAAGTCAAAGATAGTGAAATATCTTGCAGAGGGATGCAGCACTCTTAAAATCGCCAAGCTTCTGAAGCGTGATCATCGAACAATCAAGCTTTTCATTCAAAATAGTCAACAGGGTCGCAAGAAGCGTGTGGAAAAAACAAGGCGCAAAATAACTGCCTATGAACTGAGAAAAGTCAAGCATGCAGCTGCCAAGATGCCACTTGCCACCAGTTTTGCCATATTTCAGAGCTGCAACATCACTGGAGTGCCCAAAAGCACAAGTGCAATACTCAGAGACATGGCCAAGGTAAGAAAGACTGAAAAACGACCACCACTGAACAAGACACACAAGCTGAAACGTCAAGACTGGGCCAAGAAATATCGCAAGACTGATTTTTTTAAGGTTTTATGGACTGATGAAATGAGAGTGAGTCTTGATGGGCCAGATGGATGGGCCCGTGACTGGATCGGTAAAGGGCAGAGAGCTCCAGTCCGACTCAGACACTAGCAAGGTGGAGGTGGAGTACTGGTTTGGGCTGGTATCATCAATGATGAGCTTGTGGGGCCTTTTCGGGTTGAGGATGGAGTTTCTGGAAGACACCTTCAAGCAGTGGTACAGGAAGAAGTCTGCATCCTTCAAGAAAAACATGATTTTCATGCAGAACAATGCTCCATCACACACGTCCAAGTACTTCACAGCGTGGCTGGCAAGAAAGGGTCTAAAAGAAGAAAAACTAATGACATGGCCTTCTTGTTCACCTGATCTGAACCCCATAGAGAACCTGTGGTCCATCATCAAATGTGAGATTTACAAGGAGGGAAAACAGTACACCTCTCTGAACAGTGTCTGGGAGGCTGTGGTTGCTGCTGCACGCAGTGTTGATGGTCAACAGATCAAAACACTGACAGAATCTATGGATGGCAGGCTTTTGAGTGTCCTTGCACATAAAGGTGGCTATATTGGTCACTGATTTGTTTTTGTTTTGTTTTTGAATGTCAGAAATGTATATTTGTGAATGTTGAGAGATTATATTGGTTTCACTGGTCAAAATAAATCATTGAAATGGCTATATATTTGTTTTTTGTTAAGTTGCCTAATAATTATGCACAGTAATAGTCACCTGCACACACAGATATCCTCCTAAAATAGCTCAAACTAAAAACAAACTAAAAACTACCTTCAAAAATATTCAGCTTTGATATTAATGAGTTTTTTGGGTTCATTGAGAACATGGTTGTTGTTCAATAATAAAATTAATCCACAAAAATACAACTTGCCTAATAATTCTGCACTCACTGTAATTACCATAGGAAATTCATACTATAGAATTACCATTATTCTGACCATTCTCATATAAGACGCTTTGAATGTCTGTTATCCTATTTAATTAAACCATCACCCTAAAAAAAAACTATATTTTTGCTAATAAAGCCTATAAATGTATAGTTAGGCTAACAGACACTCCGCGAATCTCCACGGCTCACTTTCATTTTCACCTTTACAAGCAGGAGACGGCTTTTTCGCAGCACTGGTTAATCTGTTTAGTAAGACATATCTGATGTAAAGTTATTTTTTTGCCAACAAAAAGTTATGTTTTTGTTAGCAGGAAGTTGCTAGGCATCAGAGACACACATATTTAAAGTCACAGGGAAAAGTAGCAGACACTGAAATGCATGCGGTCATTTTGACTGCCATGACAATTATTCATTCATTTTCTTTTCGGCTTAGTCCATTTATTAATCAGGGGTCCCCACAGTGGAATGAACCGCCAACTTATCCAGCATATGTTTTACGCAGTGGATGCTCTTCCAGCTGCAACCCATCACTGGGAAACATCCATACACACTCATTCACACACATACACTACGGACAATTTAGCTTACCCAATTCCCCTATAGCGCATGTCTTTGGACCGGAGGAAACCCACACAAACACAGGGAGAACATGGAAACACACAAAAATGCCAACTGACCCAGCCGAGGCTCGAACCAGCGCACTTCTTGCTACTCACTGCACCACTGTGACGCCCCCTGCTATGGTAATTAAAGATAGAAATACTCACAGCTCTATTGTGTTTTGTCATTTTTATAAAATAACAATGTTAGAAAGAAATACACACATATTTAGGTAAGGTAAGGCTATTATAGATGTGTTTTATTTTTATATTTTTTACATTTTTAGAAAGCTGTTTTACAAGATATACATTTTATTCATCAAAGATGCAATAAGTTGATTTGATCAAAAGTGTCAGTACAGACGTTATTTATGTGCACTGGGCAAAAAAATATCGCGATTAATCACATATAAAAAAGTGTGTGTACTGTGTGTACTTAAGTGTGTGTATATTTTTTATGTATATATATATATATATATATATATATATACACACATTGGTGCATATATTTGAGAAAATATTTATATTTTGCTAACAGTGATGTAAAGTTATTACAAATACTCAAATGACTGTAATTGAGTAGTTTTTCTCAGGATTTGTAATTTACTAAGTAGTTTTATAAATGTGTACTTTACTTTCCCTTGAGTACATTTTTAATGCTGTATCAGTACTTTTACTCCACTACTTTCCTTTAACCTGCAGCCATTACTTTATTTTTTCCTGTCTATGGCGATTAGAAAAATTAGTCCTGTGATTCCTGTCCAATCAAATCGCACATAGAAGGTAAATCGCCTCATAATGAACTACCTCAAGACATGGGTGATTTTAGAATTGCAGCAAACTGTTTGAAAGCATTAAAAGAGTCCAAGAAGATGTCCAAAATCTTTACACGCATTGACCCAATGACTGTTTAGATGCATGTCACTGATGAGATGACAGATGCTTACTATATGATGACCGAAATGGCCTTAAACACCCAGCAGGCACTGAACGTCAACATTACGTCAGATTGACGATGTGTCCCAACATCATGGGGACGTTGCATTTTGTTTGTAAATAAAAATCGGGTTGACGTCAGAACTCTGGCCAACATCAATGTTCAACATCCAAAACGAATATCAACATCTAATGATGTTATAGCTTGACGTTGTGTGGATGTTACCACTATGATGTCTATCAGACGTTGGATTTTGGTTGTCATACCTGACAAATAAATGTCAGCATTTGATGTCAATATGACGTTGGTTTAAGATGTTGGCTTGACGTTGGATTTTGGTCACTTTCTAACACAAACTAAAATCAACCAAATATCAACGTCATTTGATGACATTTTTGGACATCAAAATAACGTTGTCCTTAGACGCTGGCTAGACTTTGAATTTTGGTCACCTGACATCACAATCTAAATCTAACCTAATCTTATTATGTTGTGTGCCTGCTGGGCAATGACTAAATGCACTACAGAATGTTACGTTTACACACACATCCACAAATCACATGTAAACGCATCAGCTGTTCACAGCGCAATACTCACTGCTCACTACTCTTGAGTACTTTTGAAAGGTCAGCTTTTTACTCATACTTTGAGTAATATTTACAACAGATACTTTTACACTACTGTAAACTACATTTTCAGGCAAGTAATGGTACTTTTACTTAAGTATGATTTTATTTAGATTTTTGATTTTATTATTTTTCATTTAAATATCTATGTAACAAAATAGTTTTGTACAGTTTTGTCTCTCTCTGTGTGTGTGTATACCATATATAAATAATAATTATATATAATACACACAAATATATGTCAAAACAAACTTTTATTTTAAATGTGATTAATCGCGATTTAAAGTTTCTAAAATAAATCTAAAATAATTTTCCATAAAATTATTAAGCAGCAAAAAACTCAACATTGACAACCATTAATTACAACTGAGCCCCAATAATAATTGAGCAGCAAATCAGCATATGGAATTTTTCTGGAAGGTCATGTGACACTTCTTAAATCTTAATATAATCAATGTGGAAATGTAAAATATTTTCAACTATGCATACCACTACTATTGATAATAATAATAATAATAATAATAATAATAATAATAATAATAATAAT
>CAIGQZ010032675.1:832623-848340 GCA_903798205.1 Danio tinwini
ACCGCTGTTTAGTGTGTCGATTTCCTTGAGAGATGCACCATTGCTCTGCTCTATCCTTCAATATCTGGTGAGATCTATACCAGTTGTTATTCCTGTTATCTCTGTTAATAAATCATCTTGCATTCACTTGCATTTGGGTCTCCTGTGTATTTGTGACATTCAGCTTAAAGTGGGATTTAAAGGCTTAACTAGGTTAATTGCACAAGTTAGGGTAATTAGTAGGGCCAGACGGAATCTGCAGACATTTTTGCTATATCTGCTGAGAATTTTGGTAAAAATCTGCGGATTTCTGCGGAATTATTTTGGGAGTATCATAACTAAAACCTTAATATGTGAAATAAAAAATATCTTTTTATCTTTTAATGTTTAAAATGCAAATCCAATTAGATTCACTTTATTTGGCCAACAAAGCAAGTCTTTCATATAATATATCTACTAAAAGACAGAAAATATTACTGTACAAACTGCATTGTACATAAATCAAATGAACATTTTCATATTAGTCAATAATATGACTGAAATTAAATAAAAAAACTAAATAAATACAGATTTACACACATTTACTCAAGTGAATAAACCGAATTAATGATAGGCTAAAAATCTGCGAAATTCTGCACGCACAGATTCAGTGTGGGCCTAGTAATTAGGCAAGTCATTGTATAACAGTGGTTTGTTTTGTAGATATCTAACAAAATTTTGCTTAAGAGGGCTAATAATTTTGACCTTAATTTATTTATTTTATTTTTTTATTAAAACTGCTTTTATTCTAGCCGAAATAAAACAAAGACTTTCTCCAGGAGAAAAAATATCAGACATACTTTGAACATTTCCTTAATCCATTAAATATAACTAAGAGCTAATCATTTTTCCCTCAACTGTTTAACAGTTACATCAGTTGCAGATCTTATTGAATGACATCAAATAGTCACTTGAAATTAAATAAAATTCAAATAAATAAATTAATGCAAATTATTATTACTGTTGTTATTATTATTATTATTAACAATCATAAGAAATACATGTATAAAATAAAAAACAAACAACTTCTTTAAACTTTACGTTCAGTGCTCAAAAACAAACACACTTTCTTTTTTTGATCAAAACTAAAATATAAATACTTAACATTATACATACAAATAGTTTTTTTATATTTTATATTTTTCAATATACTAATATTTTTAAAGCAGTATATAATATTAATGGGTGATGCAGTGGCGCAGTAGGTAATGCTGTCGCCTCAGAGCAAGAAGGTCGCTGGTTCGAGCCTCGGCTGGGTCAGTTGGCGTTTCTGTGTGGAGTTTGCATGTTCTCCCTGTGTTCACGTGGGTTTCCTCCGGGTGCTCCGGTTTCTCCTACAGTCCAAAGACATGCAGTACAGGTGAATTGGGTAGGCTAAATTGTTCTTTAGTGTATGTGTGTGTATGGATGTTTCCCAGAGATGGGTTGCAGCTGGAAGGGCATCCGCTGCGTAGAACATGTGCTGCATAAGTTGGCGGTTCATTCCGCTGTGGCAACCCCGGATTAATAAAGGGACTAAGCAGAAAAGAAAATAAATTAATGAATGAATATATTATATTAATAATATATTTTCAGATACTTATTTGACTTATACTTGCTTTTAATTATGAATGTCACAATATCTAAAAATCTAACCGTAAAAAATAAATATATAGAATTTTCTTTGAACAAAATGTATAATATTTTATAAATTACACTCACATATAGCATTTTTCCTTGTATGGCTTATAGGGGTAAATTATTAAATTACTTAGTTATTTTAAAATAGATATAATACAATACAGGATGACATGGTGGCTCAGTGGTTAGCCTCCTCACAGCAAGAAGATCATTGGTTTGAGTCCCGACTGGGTCAGTTGGTATTTCTGTGTGGAGTTTGCATGTTCTCCCCGAGTTGGCGTGGGTTTCCTCCGGGTGCTCCGGTTTCCCCTCACAATCCAAACACATGCGCTATAGGGGAATTGAATAAACTAAATTGGCCATATTGTATGTGTGTGAACGAGTGTGTATGTGTGTTTCCCAGTACTGGGTTGCAGCTGGAAGGGCATCCACTGTGTAAAACATATGCTGGATAAGTTAGCAGTTCATCCCGCTGTGGCAACCCCTGATGAATAAAGGGACAAAGCTGAAGGAAAATGAATTAATAATATAACATAATGGCACAAGGGCTAAGTAGTTAGCACTGTCACCTCACAGCAAGAAGGTCGTTGTTTCGTGTCCCGGCTGGGCCAGGATGAACTAAATTGGCCGTAGAGTATGAGTGTGTGTGTGAATGAGAGACTGTATGGGTGTTTTCCAGTACTGGGTTGCAGCTGGAAGGGCATCTGTTGTTCATTTCGCTGTGGCGACCCCTGATAAATAATGGACTAAGCCAAAGGAATGAATGAATAACATAATATAATAAAAAATGTACAAACCTTGATTGGCCAGGAGCTTCTTTCTTTCATACTCATGATCCTGTTCAAATAAACAACAAAAAATGTTTGTTTTATTGAAATGATTTTAAATGTCTAAAACTGAGACAAAAACGTGTGAAGGTGATGTACCTCATTATTAATGTCCATGGAGGGGAATATTCTCAGACTGCAGCGTCTGTCTCTGTTTTGATAAACACTGTCCACATCCACTCTCACTGACCTGAAACACACACTTTTACTCTTTAATCGATTAAACATCTCAGATCTTCTATATTCTAGACTGTAAACCACAGCCTCTTCTGAATGTACAGTTGAAGTCAGAATTATTAGCCCACCTTTATATTTTTCCCAGTTTCTGTTTAACGGAGAGAAGATTTTTTCAACACATTTCTAAACATAATAGTTTTAATAACTCATTTCTAATAACTGATTTATTTTATCTTTGCCATGATGACAGTAAATAATATTTGACTAGATTTTTTTAAGACACTTCTATACAGCTTAAAGTGACATTTAAAGGCTTAACTAGGTTAAGCAAGTCATTGTATAACAGTGGTTTGTTCTGTAGACAATCGAACTAAATTTTGCTTAAGGGGCTAATAATTTTGACCTTAAAATGTTTTATTATTATTATTAAAACTGCTTTTATTCTAGCCGAAATAAAACAAATAAGACTTCCTCCAGAAGAAAAAATATCAGACGTACTGTGAAAATTTCCTTAATCCATTACATATAACTAAGGGTGCTTTCACACTAGTAAATCGATTCATTTGTTCTGAAACAGGGATTAAAATTGTTCCATTGTTGCTGTTTGTTCTTGGTGCGGTTCGCTTTCACACGGCAAAGTTTCTAAACGGACCAAAATAGCTAAAACAAGTCACATGTGAGTAAACACTCCTCACATTGGTCAGAGTTTCACGGTTTATTTTGCAGAGTCCCGCTCAGCTGTCGGGGTGGTTTGGTGATGTTTGACAGGGTGCGCGCGACATGTCTGAAGAGTGAGGAGGGATGCGGTGGGGAGGGGTAATGAGAAGAGTGCGCGACGTATTTTGAGGACCGGGAGGGAGACGTGCGATTTCTGGGAGATTATCACTCATTTGCGGGGATTCAGGAGTCTCTGTGCATTTGCGAGAGACTCCCGGAACTTCTGGAATGACCTCCCGCCCTACTCATAATTCTCTGTTCATATAGCCGTATGCCTATTACATATCCATAAAACACTGTGATATAGCCGGGCTCGGATCGTATCGCTTTCTCACTACAATCGATCCGCTCCAGAGTTCGTTTCAATCAAGCCAAGACCACCTCATTCAGGCGGTCTCGGAGCGATTGCTTTGGTGCGGATCCGAGCATGATTGGCCTGTTCACATATGCCAAAAGAACTGCGCTAACTGGGCAAATGCGCCAGGTTCCGGAACAAAAGTCTGGTTGTGAAAGCACTCTAAGAGCTAATCATTTTTCCCTCAACTGTTTAACAGTTACATCAGTTGCAGATCTTATTGAATGACATCAAATAGTCACTTGAAATTAAATAAAATTCAATAAATAAATTAATGCTAACTATTATTACTGTTGTTATTATTATTAACTAGTGGTGTAACAGATCACAAATCTGCAGTTCGGATCAAACTACAGTTTTTTAGTCAAGGATTGGACCATTTTTTGGAACAGCAAAAAAGTGAGGAGACAATTGGCTTTCCCTTTATATAAAATATTACAGCAAAAAACATTGTTTTTAACAAACAGAACTTAGAACCTGTAATGTAAATAAAAATAACAATCAAGAAAGAACAGCTGAAAAAAAGAGAAACATTCAATATGAAATATGATCTACTGTTGCTGATAATGCTAAATATAGAAATCTAACATGTACAACAGATCATATTTATCTTCAATTACTGATTCAACAATTCACACATTAAACTTCATGTTTTATTATACTGTAGGTGTATTATTTTTGAAAACCTATTCAGTCACATAATTTTGATGGTTGTTTGTCGCCATCTGTTGGTTACACAATGTAATTGCTTTTACCAGTGTCAAAAATTCACCAGCCTCATGTTTCATTAAACTAATATTTTTAAAGCAGTATATTATATTAATGGGGTGACGCAGTGGCGCAGTAGATAGTAGTGTTGCCTCACAGCAAGAGGGTCGCTGGTTCGAGCCTTGGCTGGGTCAGTTGGCGTTTCTGTGTGGAGTTTGCATGTTCTCCCCGTGTTGGCGTGGGTTTCCTCCGGGTGCTCCGGTTTCCCCCACAGTCCAAACACATGTGCTATATAAATAATATTTGTCTAGATATTCTTCAAGATACAAGTATTCAGCTTAAAGTGACATTTGAAGGCTTAACTAGGTTAAGCAAGTCATTGTATAACAGTGGTTTGTTCTGTAGACAATCTGAAAAATATATAGCTTAAGAGGGCTAATAATATTGATCTTAAATGGTTTTAAAAAATTAAAAACTGCTTTTATTCTAGCCGAAATAAAACAAATAAGACTTTCTCCAGAAGAAAAAATATTATAGGAAATACTGTGAAAAATGTCTCGCTCTGTTAAACATCATTTGGGAAATATTTAAAGAAGAAAAAAAAAATAATAATAATAATTCTGACTTTAACTGTATGTCCAAATGCGTGTCTCTGTTTAGGTTTTACCTCTCAGACGTGACTGGCCAGTTGACTTCCCTCAAGCCCTCTGATTGGCTGCCTCTCCTTGATGAGGGCGTTGGCTTGACGATGACCTCTCTGACCTCGGTCACCTCTGAATGTGACGTGCCGCAGGTCTCGGACTCTGCCTGTGTCTGTTGATCCTCATTCTCCAGAATCTGAAACAATCAAATGAATAGAGTATTGGATTTTGTTTATCCAAAAATATGTTTACATTCAGGTGGCACGGTGGCTCAGTGGTTAGCACTGTCACTTCACAGCAAGAAAGTCACTGGTTTGAGTCCCAGCTAGGCCAGTTGGCATTTCTGTGGAGTTTGCATGTTCTCTCCGTGTTGGTGTGGGTTTCCTCCAGGTGCTCCGGTTTCCAAACACATGCACTATAAGTGAATTGGGTAAACAAAATTGGTCGTAGTGTATGAGTGTGTGTGTGTGTGTGTGTGTGTGTGTGTGTGTGTGTGTGTGTGTGTGTGTGTGTGTGTTTGTGTCTGTGTGTGTGTAATTATGAGAGTTAAGCTAGTAGTGTTAGTTAATGTTGTGTTACCCTCTTTTTTATTGAAATCAGCCTCAAAATTAAAGGCAGCATAAGAAATACACACATTTATTTTGATTATGGGTTGTAAGATACTGTACATACAATAGATTCAGTACTAAGCACATTAATATATCCCAAACATGCTTATTCTGATCATTCAAACCTTCTCTAACTTAGACTCCACTCCTTTGAACCCAATTCGTCCATCCTCTGAGGAAACAGCCAATCCGGGCGGGGGTGGAGGAGTGGGGCGTGACTTCCCAGAGAGAGAGCCAATCACTGCATCCGGAATGGACACAGAACCTGAAAAGGGACACAGTTAAACACACTATTTATTAGCACAATAAATGAGCAGACAGTTCAAGACAAGTCAAAATTATTAGCACTTTTTCAAATATTTCCCAAAGGTTAAACAGAGAAAGGAACTTTTCATAGTATTTCCTATAATATTTTTTTCTTCTGGAGAAAGTCTTATTTGTTTTATTTCGGCTAAAATAAAAGCATTTTTTAAAACATTTTAAAATCAATATTATTAGCCCCCTTAAGCAATATATTTTTGATTGTCTACAGAACAAATCACTGTTATAAAATGACTTGCATAATTACCCTAACTTGCCTAATTAACCTAGTAAAGCTTTTAAATGTCATCTTGAAAAATATCTAGACAAACATTATGTACTGTCATCATGGCAAAGATAAAATAAATGAGAAATGAGTTATTAAAACTATTAAGATTAGAAATTTGTTGGAAAAAATCTTCTCTCTGTTAAACGGAACTTGGGGGGGGGAAATATATTGGGAGGCTAATAATCTGACTTCAAATGTATATAAAGCACTGGCATATGCAAACACACACACACACACACACACACACACACACACACGCACCTGTGTCAGTGAGGCGCAGTTGTTGCATGAGCACATTGAGCCAGTAGCCTGTGATGCCATTATTGGCCAGTAGAGGGTCCACTGAGGGTTTGCTTGTCATTGAGACATCACACACACTCTTAGTGGACACAGAGACCTCAGTGGAGTCCAGGCCGAGCAGCAGACGTCTGGCCTCATACACACTGACAATGTTCCTCTCCAAACCTTTCACCACCACTGACTGGACAAAAGCACTTTACACAGTTACTATGTAACACTTTATATAGACTATTGTAACTTTGCATATTGACCTGATTCTTCACATATGAGCAGGCGCAACCATTGGAATCTTTTTGGCTCTTTCATACATTTTTAGCCATAAAAAAAGCTCAACCCAGTCTCATTCTGAAAACGTAGTCCTGTGGACATTTCTGAAGACCGCGAAATATGTTCTGGGAGGTACGTGTTTTTGCAGTTTTTGTTTTCGCAAATCCGTGAGAGGCCGCTGTGTGCGCTTTTCCATATCTCAAATTTCTCTCGCGAGTGCCGTTCAAGCCCACTGTTCTCGCGTAAACCCACCAGAGGCTGCTGTCGACTGACTGTCTGTCTGACTGTCTGACCGAATGACTGAATGAATGATTGACTGGCCGGCCGACCAATCGACTGACCCACCCTCCTCCTTCCCTAAACCTAACAAACTTTACAGATTGACCCGCCCACCCTCTTATGGCTCGTTTCCACTGAGAGGTACAGTACGGTACTGGTCGGTATGGGTCACCTTTATTAAGCTTGCGTTTTCACTACCAAGGGTATCCTTTTGGTGGGCGTGGTGTATGACAGAAAGTTTGAGACGATGTCATGTTTACTCAAGGAAATCTCACAGTAACACCGTACAGGTCGTTCACATATCATACGAGAAGCACTTCTCACAACACAAATGCTTTATACACATAAATAATTGTGTATAAATGTAGATTATTAACCTTTCTATGAACATGAGTTGATTATAACTGCAGATCAATAATATGTAACATCTACTGTAACGTCTGCATTTGCAAAAAAGAAATAAATGAATGAACATATATGAACACATACAGACACTTACAGTCTCCGATATGTTACTGTAATAAAGTTTACGGCCACCTGGCCGCCGGGAAGAAGGATGCGGAGAACCGATGAACTTTTAAATATTTATTAGTAAAAAGGGACAGCAGCTCCTCACGGAGACTGCCGTCTAAACCAAAACAAACTGAAAGCAAAAGTAAAACAATATGTCCGGGCCTGGTCCTCTCTCTCTCTCCTCTGTTATCGTTCCTCCTCTTATAGTCCAGAGCTCCTTCCGTGGGATTGGAGGCAGGTGTGCACCACAGGTGTATCTCATCTGTGGCGGGCCTCGTTTTGCTCCCACGGCTCTCGGCTACGCCCCCTCACCACAGTTACCAATTACAGAAAACTACACACAGCATACATTTAGTCCTTATTTGGGTACAAAAACAACACGAAATACAGCCCACAGTCGGTGCAAACCTCTCATCTGTGTCTGTAATCTTCAGCAGAGTGTAGCTTCTTGTTAGAAAGTAATTCCATCATTCTGAGTTCATAATAGTCCACAAGGTGATGATAATAGTTAAACATGGCAGTTTGTTCATGTTTTAGGTTGCAGAAGCCTCACTTGTTTTGTCAGGCTTCTCCTTTTTTTTGCTCTTCACTCTCGCGTTTGTCCGCATCTGAATGGATCGGATATCAGAGCGCTTTAGTGATCACGCACACGTTAAAAGTATGAGCTCAAAAAGTTTGTTATTTCAAGTATAGATGCGATCGCGAGCTCTATGGACAAAGTGAAACCGCTCGTAAAACACCACCAGGACACGGCAGAATTTGTTCATCTTGGCTTTGTGGCTGTTCATCAAGAGGTTTGTTTGAGCTCGTGTCATCCATGGCTCGTTATTATATGCATAAAGTATTACAATAATGTCTCAGCTGTGTATATAAAACATGGCGGTTCCATTGTTTTGATTCTGGCTAGCTCCACGAGCTTGTGACGTATCTCTGCAACCAATCAGCTTTTAGCTGCGCGTGTAGCTCCACCTTTTGGTACCCTTTCTCGTGTTTGGTACCCTTTTGTAAGGGTGCCCAAAAAGTGGTACGGTTCGGTTTGGTAAAGTGGAAACGGCCATAAAAGGGTACCGAACCGAACCATACCGTACCACTCAGTGAAAGCGGGCCATTACTTCCCTAAACCCAACCAATGGTATACAAAAGCCGTCCAGAAAAAGAAAATCCCTCATCTGATTTTTACCACGTTTTTGGATTTTACTGCATTCTCACCCTGTTATTTACTTGTTCATTTTATTTTTTGGATTCTGTTTTTGAATTTTTTTGTCCTGATTTCTGGAACCGCTCTTCCCCGGACTCGAACTGCTGTATGTTGTTGCAAACTGATATTTTGTAATCATATTTTTTTAGCTTTTTTGTATTGTCATAAACACACCATAGGTAACTGAATTTGGCTCAAGACTTCCGGTCACTTCCCTTCCATTAATTTTTTGCAATAAAAAAAAAGCTTGTTCTGCTGCTTGATGTTGCAAACTGATATTTTGTAATTACATTATTTTTGTTTGGATGTATAGTCATGAACACACGTGTTTGTAGAGCGAGTAGTTTGACCGTTTTATACCATTTGTTATTCCAAGTCATTTCTCCCATAGGCGACTGAATCGAAAGTTCTAAAACAATCGTAGAAACAAGCGCACTTTCACATTGAAGAATAAGGTCAATATATCAGTGTTGATTAAATTGTAAAATAAGTAAAACGGGAAATCCAGTGACACTGAGTAAAAAGTTTCCAGTAGGTTAGATATGAATTCAAACAATTTACCAAACACCTCTCCACCTGAAGGTAAGTGTAGTGCATCCGCAATGTTTGTAGTTTGTTAACACTTTTTACTTGCGTTTGTAGTTCTAATCAAATTCACGTCAAAGCACACAGATCTGGGGTCTTAATTATAAATGTGGCATTCACACAAATAATGTGCGTGCGCAACTTTCCACGCAAAAGTTGTGATCTGGAAAAAATTATTTGACAGAAGAATGTGCGCAGCTGTAAGTAAACTTTAAGTAAATATATTTAAAGAGCCCCTATTATGCATTAAAATGGTCATATTTTGATTTTGGGGGTCTCCAACAACAGGCCAACATGTATGCCAGGTCAAAAAACACGTTCATTGTCTTATAATATGCATTTATTTTTACCTAATTATCCCAACGACTCCCATATGATTCGTTCAGCGATTCCTTTGTTCCCAAACCCCTACTTAGCGCGATGCTAATCTGCGCTAATTGGTTTGATGACCCAGTCTATTGCGATTGGTCGACTGCGTTCAGAGTGAGACAGAGAGAATCGCCCACCATGGCTTATCAACAATTTTAAAGTCATCAAAGTGCAGAGTGTATGTGTGAGCCCAGTGCAGGAGTGCATTAAAGCAATGCAGGTAAACACCAGCCTTTTGTTCTACTCTTAACCAGAACACACAATCAGTATTAATACAGTGGCAAAAGCGGAACTATTTTGAAACTTGACCGCCGCACGTGTGTAGGAACAGCTGATGGTGGCCATAGCAACGACAAACAGTAGGATTGCAAGCTCAAATGCATTTAAACCCATAAACAAAGCAGCACGTGTCACGTTTTCAACGTGATGTTAGACGCACTATGAGAATATAAAGCGTTAACCAGATATAGTACTAGCAGTTACAAGTAACAAAACACAATTAAATACATCATTTTTAAGCTAGAGAAAACATGGAGGCCACCATTTTAATTGCACTTACTTACACTTGTGAAATGGAGGAAGGAACTGATCCTTGAACTGTGTACTGTAAAGTTCCTGTCAAGCTCGGACAAAGTCCCATACATCAATAGTCTTTTCTGATTCTTCCTTTAACAATCGGCCAAGGAATCCCCCGTTGTAAGCATGTAGATTACTGTAGCACTCGTCAGAAAAATGGCGGGAACACAGCACAAGGCTGGGGCTATAATGCTGAGGTATTTTTGCAAAAATAAACCACTGATTCTTCACAGCCTCATCTTTGGGTAGAGAAAAAAACACTAACTTTCCCTCACACTTCAGAGCACAGCATCTGTGCGACATGATTCAACACAGATCAGCTACGGTGTTTTCTTTTACTTTGCTACAGTGTTTGTGGGCGAGGCCAGGGGTTTCAATTTTCCCAGGTCTGCACGCGCAACAAATGGGCGGGGCTTCAGCTCAGTATCGATGTCATGCCGGCACGGCTAAAGACTCGCTATCGCGACGATTCATTTGAACCACTATGAGTCGACTCTTTTATAGATAAATCATTAGTTTTAAACATGGCGCATTTTCAGATTTAAGCCTTAGCTGGACATTCTTCACTTAGTGCTGTTACACACTGCATGGATGGTCATTTTCAAAACCCCAAAATAGGCGCTCTTTAACCTAAATATTGGCTATTGTTTATTAATTTAATATTGACCATTTTAAATCATATGAGCCATAAACATAACATTTATTCACTTACATTTACTTTTCAAACATAATAAATCAGACCTGCACTTCTAATTTCTACCAGAAATAGTACATCATCCGAGTACGTTTAGACATTTAGCAGATGCTTTTGTCCAAAGCGACTTACAACTGAGGAGGCATTCAGTGATTCAACAAGAAGAGGCAACACACACAACAAGTGCTGATTATACAAAGGAACTTTTAGTACTCAAATGATTAAGTGTTAGAGTAAGGAAGGGATGGTGTTTTTATATATATAGAGAGAAGAGCATTTCTACAGGTAGTTTGTCAAGCCCACTCACCTGTGTGAAGCACACTTTGGAAATGCAGTGTTTATATTTTAAGACATGGAGAGATGTAAGAAAGTGTCTGGTGCAAATATGCAAAAATTGGTGCAGGCATCAGACTGTGTTTTCTGCAGGTGGTTTGTCAAGCCCACTCACCTGTGTGAGGCACACTTTGGGTAACTTTGGAATACTCATTTCAACTTACTATTATTTGGGACACACTAAATCTTTTTTCAAATATGATTTAGGATGGATAGTGTGCGATTTGGGATGCAGCATTTGAGTTTGCAAGTGTGTGTGAGAGGTGCGTGCAGTACCTTTGCTGTCTGCTTGACCTTGGGTTTGATGCTGATGAAAACGCCCAGGTTCTGCATCATCTGGGTGAGTCTGCGAGGGTCCGACTGTCCCTCGTCCTTCAAATCAAACATCAGGCAGACAGGCAAACAGTCCTGAACCACAGACAGACAGTCAGACACAGACGAGACCAGCTTACGGATAACATCACAATCCACATTCATTAGCATCTGAGTCATTATGCTTTCTGTCAGATGTTGTTTGATGATTATTTCATGCATACCACAAACACTGAGCAGCCCATATGCTGCTAATGGTGTGTTTATGCATCAGTTTTCACATCAAATAATGATCTGATCTGAAACTTCCTAACACAGCATGGCATGTATGTGTATAATGACTGAATGTGAATTGTAAGCATTTCAGTAAGGAGTGATGTGGTGATTTAATGATTATGTTTGGCTTATTATTTCTCAAAATGCATTTGAATTTAAATGAATAAAATGTATTAATGTGAAAGAGAAATAAACATAAGAAATAATCATTTAATTCTAAGCACAGACTGGCCCACTTTATTTAAATATCCTTAATATTAAATACTGTCGCAGTATTTAAGTGATATTAATCATTCATTCATTTTCTCTTTAGCTTAGTCCCTTTGTTAATCTGGGGTTGCCACAGCGGAATGAACCACCAACTTATCCAGCATATGTTTTACGCAGTGAATGCCTGTCTACCTGCAACCCATCCCTGGGAAACACCCATACACTCTCATTCACACACATACACTACAAACAATTTAGCTTACCCAATTACATCGAAGCACCCGGAGGAAACCCTCGCCAACACGGGGAGAACATGCAAACTCCACACAGAAATGCCAACTGACCCAGCCGAGGCTCGAACCAGTGACCTTCTTGCTGTGAGGCGACAGCGTTACCCACTGTGCCACCTAAGTGTTATTGTATTATTAAAAAAAATATTTATTTTAATTAATTGTAATTATTTTTAATAAGTTTAATACGTTTGTTGCATGCTTTCATTGTTTTTCTCAGCAGGTTCATGTTTAGTTATTTTAGTAACTGTACTATAAATTAAGTTGAACATCTAATAATAATAAATCATAAACCTTAACAAAAGATTTCTAAAAAATAAATAACAAGGATATTTTTCTTCAATAAATTAAAACATTAAAAATTACCAACTGATTTACTTAATTTGAGTAAGTTGTAGGGGTGTGAACCTACACTGGTCTCACAGTTCGTTTATGATTATCATGCCATCGATTCACTTCAATTCGATATCTTGGTGCATCACTGTGCATTGACAATACGGGACGTAAACAATAACAATGTGATATTTTACTTAGCAACACAAGAATTATTGTATTAAAATGTGTAATTTATGAATATATTTATATTTATATATTATTTGTAAAACAATTTAGTCCTTTAATACAAGCAGCCATATATATGTACTGTACCTTTAACTCTACCTGCTCAAAGAAAACACTCTTTTTGAATGTATCAAACAAACTAAAGTACATGCACAGAACAACATGAGCATTTATAGCAAATAAACTAATGTAAATAATGTAATGTAAACAACTGACAGATCATAACAGCTTTAACACACACCTTTCAAAGTTGTGTCACAAAAACACTCCGTAATCCACTCAAAACACTATTGAAACCCCTTTTCAGTTTGCAAATTACCAGTTGTAAATGCTGTGAGTGGAAGTTTTGAACATTCTACCGGAAGCTGCTGGTCGCTATGGCGCCCTCCATGCAGCCAATTTCCAATTTCAGGACCTAAATATTTATATTTAAATCTTATTTTTTAAATAATTGCTATTATAATTTAAATAATTTAATTGCAATACTAAAAACAACATCTCTAAAAATGAAAATTAAACAGAAAATGCAATAAATATTTCAAACTTTTCATTTCAAAACAGACACAGGTGTTTGTACCATGAGCTGCTGTCGTGCGAGACACACTCCGTCAGCCGTGCCCTGGATCAGCAGCGAGGGTGTGTGTTGCGGAGAGCTGAGGTCGGGCAGGATGATCTGCGTGTGTGTCTGGTGCATCACTGTCAGGAAATTTGCTCCGTTTTGGCCCAACAGGAACAAGTGTTGCTGAGAAGTGACGTCCAGCTGTGTGCTCACCATCACCCCGCTCACTCCTGACCCCAGCAGCAGCTCCATCAGCACACAGATGGCCTTCTGCACAACACAAACATTCAACACAACACCGTCAACACTGCTCAATCAAATACACTATTTGACTCAAAATACTTCATCATTTAGGGGGCTGACTTTTCAGCCGTGTCAAACTGTCAAAATATTTAACTTACAAAATATTATGACTACCGTTTGTGAATACAGTATGTGACTACAGTATGTAGTAGGGCTGTGCAAAAATATCGATACATCTAACTATCGTGGTAGTTTCTTTTACGATAGTGTATCGATAGTCCAACCTCAAGTATTGATTCAAGTTGTGCCAAACGACCTCCTCCTCCGCTCCTGTAGATGCTAACTCGCGATCAACAAAACGCCAAGTAGTACGGGATCAGAAGTAAGCAAGAGTGAGCATGGCATAAAATATAAAGGTGCCTCCAGCTTTTAGAGCTGACGTGTGGCTGCACTTTTGTTTTAAAGCTATTAGGGTTGGGTCGATAGACGATGCTATCGTCCATTGCCGATGGCTAGGCCCTTACGGAATCTGCGCGCGCAGAATTCCGCGGATTTTTCACAGATTTTCCGCAGATTTCTAGCCCATCATTAATTATGTTTATTTACTTACAGTTAACTATTTACTGTTAATCAAATTGGATTTGCATTTTAAACATTAAATAAAAGTTTAAAATATATATTTTTTTATTTTACATTTTAAGGTTTTAGTTATGATACTCCTAAAATAATTCCATAGAAATCTGCAGATTTTTACCAAAAGTCTCCGCAGAAATAGCAAAAAACGTCTGCAGATTTCGTCTGGCCCTACCGATGGCCTATAGACATCATGATACTGAGGTGGCATCGCCGATCCTCCACCCCGCCCCCGTTGCAAACCCGCTCATGAAAAAAACACACTCAGGCCCCGTTTACACTGATACGTCTTAGTTTTAAAAAGGCATTTTAGAATGAAAATGATCCACATCCACACTGACGTTTCATCTAGCATTTCTGAACAGCCCTCCGTCTGCTGAAAACACACATCACGTGACCACACACAGACACAGTCACAGCCACACACACATATACACACACACACACACACACACACACACATAGGTTAAGTTGTTAAACGTGATGTTTAATTAATCTTGTCTCAATCTAACGACTAGGTAACCTATGACGACGATGCCATCGTCCATCGCAATGTTTCACAATAGACATCGTACGATGCCAAATTGGTCAACATCACCCAACCCTAAACGCTAAACCAGGCAGTACTGAATTAGACAAAAAATAAATGCCATTTGTAAGCTTTGCAATATACATAGTTCTCTGTTCAATCACACTGTGCAGTTCTAATGAATTGGAATGGATGGAAAATAAATTGGAATTTTAATTTGTCTGCCGACTTTATCAAGTTGTCAATATAATGTGACACACATACTAATACAAACTATTGCAATATATCACAGTATTTATTATATTGTGATATATTGTGGTATGTTGTATCGTGACGCATGTATCGTGATATGTTTTATATCGTGAGGACCTTGCCAATACACAGCCCTACTATGTAGGTGAATATGTCTTGCATTTGCTTTTAAGGTATGTTGACAAAACAATATTGTTTTTAAGACATTATCATGACAGTCATCTTGATATTATTTAAGGTATTTTAGCTAATTATTATTATAATATTTATTCATTCATTCATTTTTCTTCAGCTTAGTCCCTTATTCGCCACCGTGGAATGAACCGCCAACTATTCCAGAATGTTTTACACAGCGGATACCCTTTCAGTTGTAACCCAGAACTGGGAAACACCTATACACTCACATTCAAACACACACACACACACACACACACACACACACACACACACACACACACACACACACACACACACACAC
>CAIGQZ010032675.1:899783-911345 GCA_903798205.1 Danio tinwini
GAATGAATGAATGAATGAATGAATGAATGAATGAATGAATGAATGAATGAATAAAACAGGACACATATACTGCATAAAAATGTATGGAGGACATTAAAACATCCCATATGAGACTATACATTGTACATTTCTGATATTTATTACTAAATGCTACATGTCATCTGCTAATCTGAACTAAAAAACAACCTTTTTATTACAGCATTTCATTAATATACTGTATTTTTTAAAATACTTCAAGGCAGACCCTGATCTCACTTGTTTCATATCGCTTTGCTATATGCTTGGATCCTCATATTACAGTAAATATGATTTATAATGTGGCGAGGCAGTGGCACAGTAGGTATTGCTGTCGCCTCACAGCAAGAAGGTCGCTGGTTCGATCCTCAGCTGGGTCAGTTGGCATTTCTGTGTGGAGTTTGCATGTTCTCCCTGTATTCACGTGGGTTTCCTCTGGGTGCTCCGGTTTCCCGACAGTCCAAAGACATGCGGTACAGGTGAATTGGGTAGGCTAAATTGTCCATAGTGTATGAGTGAGAATAAGTGTGTGTGTATGTTTCCCCAGAGATGGGTTGCGGCTGAAAGGGCATCCGCTGCGTAAAAATGTGCTGGATAAGTTGGCGGTTCATTCCGCTGTGGCGACTCCGAATTAATAAAAAGGGACTAAGCCGAAAAGAAAATGAATGAATGAATGAATTATGATGTCCTTACAGCCTATAACTTTAAAATAACCAAAACCTACAAACACAAACAATACAAAATTCCTAATGTTTCAGTTCTTTTTTCTTTTTTTTTTTGTCACATAATGTTTTATGAACAGAAAGCACATGCTCTTTTTTCCTGTTCTCTCTCCCATACACACACAAACTTGAAAATCTATCTTTATGGGGACCTGTCATAGATGTTTAAACCAAAGACTGTATATTCTCTCCCCCAACCCTATCCCTAAACCAACTCTCACAGAAAAACTTCTGCAAATCTGCGCTTTCACATTTTCAAAATACTTCATTCTGTGTGATTCATGAGATATTTTCCTCAAGAGGACCCCAAAAATGGCCCCACAAGATCCAGATTTACTAGTATTGCTAAACTTTCTATTTGGTCCCCACAACATTAGGAATACAACATACACAAACACACAATCATCACTTCACAAGACAATAAAACTATATCAAAAACAAAAGCTACATGCCATTTCTTGTGATTAAATAGTGCCTTTCTTCCTTTACTAGACCTTAAATGATAAAATGACAAGGTAACAATGGTAAGATGTTAAATATTCATAATATAAAATATTCACACATTAATATTTTGAAATTAGCCATGGAGGATTTGTATGAAATGCATATAAATTAGTACACTCCTAAACACTCCTAAAAAATATTTGAGAATTTTTTTTGATTAAATAAATTGTCAATTAGGGCGGCACAGTGGCTCAGTGGTTAGCACTGTGGCCTCATAGCAAGAAGGTCGCTGGTTTGAGTCCCGGCTGGGTCAGTTGGCATTTCTGTGTGGAGTTTGCATGTTCTCCCCATGTTGGCGTGGGTTTTCTCCGGGTGCTCAGGTTTCCCCCACAGTCCAAACAAATGCGCTATAGGGGAATTGGGTAAACAAAATTAACATGTAACAGAGTGTGTGTGTGTGTGTGTGTGTGTGTGTGTGTGTGTGTGTGTGTGTTTGTGTGAGAGAGAGTATATGGGTGTTTCCTAGTAATGGGTTGCAGCTGGAAGAGCATCTGCTGTGTAAAACATATACTGGAATAGTTGACGGTTCATTCCGCTGTGGCTACCCCTGATAAATAAGAGACTAAGCCGAAGGAAAATGAATGAATGAATGAATCGTCAATAATTCATTACATTTGATATCAAAGTCAAACTTACTCCAGTATCTTGTGGTAGTCGACTCGATTCTCCAACCCCAGAAATGTCTGGATTTTGTCAAGGACTGAAGCAGGATCAGTTTTCAGCGTCTGACCGTCCACAACCAGAATCTGTGATGATGAAACAGATTCAATGTGATCCAGAAAGCTGCTGTGCTGGAACATACGCTGAAATAAGCCTGAAAACTATCCAAAACAGACAGACAGACAGATACACACACACACACACACACACACAGACAGACAGACAGACAGACAGACAGACAGACACACAGACACACACACACACACACACACAAACACACACACACACACACACACACACACACACACACACACACACACACACACACAGTGTTGCCAGATGTAGCTGACTGATTCCAGCCTGAAAACTATCCAAAACCCGCCGAAATGCAAAAACAACCGCTCAGAAATCTGGAGGCTAGGGGGCGCGCCGTTGCAAATTTTCACCACCCACCTATGTCATGTTTTACCCGCACAATCAAATTCAAAACCACCCAATCTGGCAACACAGCACACGCACATACCTGGCTGTGGTGGAAGTGCTGGTTCCAGCGTGTCAGGTGTGTGCTGTAAAAGCCCGGGTGAAGACAGCGTTTCTGTAGAGTCCGCAACTTCACTGGTGCATAGTGGGATGCAGTGATGATGTCATGGAAAGAGTATTTCCGAGCCACAGGGTCTCCGTGAGCTCTCTGATGCTGAGATGGAGAAAAAAAAAACATAAATAATTAATGCATGATTTTTCTTTGACTGTATATGATGCTAATCTGCACTGATTGGTCCGATGTCCCGGTGTAAAGTGATTGGTCGATTGCGTTCAGTGCAAGACAAAGAGAAACACCCAAGAAGTAGTCAGAGCACAGAGTATATGTGTGAGCCCAATGCAGGAATGCATTAAAGCAATGCAGTTAAACACCAGCATACACTCTATTCTTAACCACAACCGCAAGTAATAACAGCGACACACATTCAGTGTTAATCCACACAGTGGTAAAAGTTGAACTATTTTAAAATTGACCACACCACGCGTGTACGGAACAGCTGATGGTGGCCATTAAAGGGTTGGGCCGATAGACAATGCCTTTGTCCATCACTGATGGCTGATAAACTTCACGATGCTGAGCCGGTATCGCGATCCATCGCCCCGCCCCACATTTATATTGATATATAACTTATTATTTGTATGTCATCTTAATAGCAATAGCGGTCTTTTCATGAGCTGTGTTAAATTTTACATATAGCCGCTGCTTGCACGGCTGACAGCATGGTGAGGATTAAATGAAGGATTATACAGTACCTCTCATGTTTAATGTGTAGATTCAGTGGCAAACGCTGTTACCTGCAAACCCCTTCCCACAGACTTTACAGTGAATGGCTTTAGTTCTTTTCATAGCGCACTTGAAGCCACTGGAATTCTTTTATCCACTCTTGGAAAAGTGTAAATGGTGGATTAACATTCAGCACATGATCACTAATAAGATGTGCCTTTATTAGTAACTTTAGGTGGTTTCTAAAACTAAATCTGTCAGTGTTATTTTCATTCTCTCATCTTCAGCGCTTCACATTTCCGCGGTTGTAGCTCCTGTTATCTGAAGGCAGAAGGCATTGACTGAGTGATTGACAGCTGATATTAACCAATCCATTCGCGTTCAGTTCTAGAGCAGTGGGCCAATAAGAAGAGCACAATGACGGGGCAAGCATTGCAGGCTTTTTTACTTCAGCAAGTTCACATAACTACTGTTTTAATCTGTTCCTGAGCGCTGCGTTTGGCATTATTAGGTGCAAAGATGCATTCTGCATAAATGTCTCCTAAATCCACGCATGTGATGAGGATTTTGTAGTAAAACTGTGAAAATTTATGCACTTGCACAAGTGCTTCCAAATATATTTTTAGGTCACATAGATAAAATTTTGTGCACAAATGCGACCAAAACGGCACAGCATCTTTACTTGTTTTTATTTCCTCATAATAATAATAAAATAAGGAAGTTATCATCAATCACAATAGAAATTACAGTGAACTCCAAACGAACTCTCGTCTCCTCCACCAGCTGTGGGAAAAAGTCATTATAACGACACAGATTACTCCGCCTATTCATGCCAGAGTCCCACGGAAAAAAAGTGATTGACAGGTGGTAATTTGTGTGTAACTTAATTTATGGTTTGGTTATGAGTAAAGCAAAAACCATGTGGGTCAGGTAGTGAAAACAGTAGGCTACAATTAATTAATTTGATATGAATTAATTGATATTTAACAACAACCACCCTACGACGACAATGCCATCATCCATCGCGATGTTTCACATTAGACATCGTACAATGCCAAATTGGTCAACATTGCCCAACCCTAGTGGCCATAGCAACAAACAGCAGGAGATCGCGAGCACAAAACGCATTTAAATCGATAAAGGAAGAAGTATGCATGGCGATACAGTATGTGAACAGCGAGAGAGATACTTATACGCACTGATCTATAACAAATACGTGATTACAAGCCGTATGGAGCGATTACACCTTAAAACACACAAATAAATAATTTTTTTTGCAAACTACAGAAAACGAAGCAACAATTTTAATCACACTTCACTTTGTGCAGGAAGGAGAAACACTTACAGCATCTGGAGGAAGAAACTGATCCATACAAACTGTGTAACAGTTACAGACAAAGTCCCATACATTACAGACCCCCCTAGTTTTTCACAATTCAAAAGAAAGTTGGAGCAATCATCTAACAAACGGAGCAATGGAACAGACAGATGGAAATTGGTTCAAGGATGACAGCCGCTGGACTTGACCAAGTTAAAGGATATTATTTGTGCTTTACATGTCAGCCTGGTAGCCTATTATGATGTGCGTCAAATCGATAAATTATTTCGTTAAACTCTTTCCCTGCCGTTGATGACAGAAAAAGCTTCCCTGCCATTGACCAGTTTTACTGCAATCCGGGTTTTAGGTGTATTACGGTAGGGTGAAGCCCTAACGCATGTCCTGAGTGAGGTAAATGTCAGATGCTCCAGGGAGCGAAATCTGAGGGAAAGTAAGATATGGATAAAAATAAGAGTTATACAAACTTCCTTTGGCTTAATCCCTACCATTTTAGATCTTGTCTTGACAAGAGACCAAAATAAAAAGCTTTATTTTTATGATTTGTGTCATCGTCATTGTGTCAGATTGCACACCTAAAATAGTAGGTTAACTAATATAGTAAATAAGATTTTTAATATTTATATATATTTTTAAATTGCAAAATTGTCAGCAAATTTCTGGGAATTACCGCCACAAAATCATTATTATCATTTTATCGTCACTTTTTAATCGCAAAAAAAAATTATCACAAAAGAAATCGTGAAAAACGAGAGGGTCTGACATTAGCTGATCCTTCCTTAAATAACAAACGCACGGCGAATCCCGCGCTGTAGGGTAGTTTATTGTAAAAATCATCAGAAAAATAACAGGAACAAACACAGCACTACGTCGGCTATACTGTGGTGTTGTGAAAATAAACTTTAACCCATTATTTCCCACAGCCAAAGCCGCATGTGTGGCCATGTCTCAGTAATGGTAATCTTCGCGTCATGATCAATCCCATGATCCCTCGCACTCCACTAGTGTCTGAAGGAAAAGGCGCGTTCACGTTTAACTGGATCCGGTAGTTCATGTTTGGTGTTGTTACGTGTTGACATCGATACGAACAGGCAAAATATCTGGACAAACAACGACTCTGAGTCAAATCTTTTATTAAAAAAAATATATTTTTAAACAAAGTGTATTTTTTTTAGATTTAACCTTCAGCTGGATGTTTTCATTCACTTAGAGCTGTGTTACACACTGTATGGAGGATCATTTTCAAAAACTCATAATAGGGGCTCTTTAACAGATCTCATTACTGTAGTAAAAGCATCGTGAAAAATAGTTGTTTTTGTGCATGTGGCTGTACCTGGTACCATGCGTAGGCTCTGTCCACAGGATCACTCAACACCGTGATGATTTTAGCTCTAGGAAGCAGCGCTGCGGCCCGAAACGCAGCTACGTCTGAATCAAAATAATTGGCACTCTTTTCAAAATAATACTCAGAGCTGCTGTTTGACGGACGGGGGAAATACTCCATATACCTGCAGGAGAGAGGACAACAGAGGGAAATAAATGCAGACGGGTGCTGAGTGCAATGTTTACGGTTCTAAACACTCACCAGTCGATGCCGCGCTGATAGTTGTAGCCGTTGAAGAACTGGATCTCCTCAAAGGTCTCCTTACTGGGGTAATTACTGGTCAGATCTGGATGCATCCCTAGAAATAAATAAAGAGCCGTCGTTCCTGAAACACACAGAGGAAATGAGAGGAACATAGGGAAAATACACTAGGACAACCATAGTATGTGCATTTTAATGTACAGTTGAAGTCAAAATTACTAGCCCACTTGTGATTTATTTTTTTTATATTTCCCAAATGATGTTTAACAGATCCAGGAATTTTTCACAGTATTTCCTATAATATTTTTTCTTCTGGAGAAAGTCTTATTCGTTTTATTTTGGCAAAAAAAAGCAGTTTTAATTTTTTTTAAACCATTTTAAGGTCAATATTATTAGCCCCCTTAAGCAATATTTTTTGTCTGTCAACAGAACAAACCATCGTTATACAATGACTTATCTATTTACCCAAATAATTAAATTTTGAAGCTTTTGCTAACTAATTTCCATCATTTTGACTTTTTTTATTTCTTCAGTTATTATTATTATTATTATTATTACTACAACTATTATTATTAGTCATAGTAATTACACTACTTCATCCAAACTAAATGAAAAATTTTCGGCAACAAGCTCATAATAAACTTAAGTTTGTGGCATTGGGCTTAAAATATCCCTGCTAAAACTTTTATGCAATTTAACACACAAACAATACATGCTCAAAAATAAAAATACAAAATATTATAAATAAAATATACAAATCCATTTTAGGCGATGCAGTGGCGCAGTAGGGAGTGCTGTCGCCTCACAGCAAGAAGGTCGCTGGTTCGAGCCTTGGCTGGGTCAGTTGGCGTTTCTGTGTGGAGTTTGCATGTTCTCCCAGCGTTCTCGTGGGTTTCCTCCGGGTACTCCGGTTTCCCCCACAGTCCAAAGACATGCAGTACAAGTAAATTGAGTAGGCTAAATTGTCCGTAGTGTATGAGTTTGAATGAGTGCATGGATGTTTCCCAGAGATGGGTTGCGGCTGGAAGGGTATCCGCTGCGTAAAACAAATGCTGGATAAGTTGGCGGTTCATTCCACTGTGGCGACCCCAGATTAATAAAATGACTAAGTCGAAAAGAAAATGAATGAATCCATTTTTGTGTGCTTAGTACATTTAAATCAATAAGGCATCTCCATCTAGCTGTGTGTGTGTGTGTGTGTGTGTGTGTGTGTAGTATTGAAGGTGTCCATCAGGTGGCACTGCGGCTCCTCACCAGTTTTCTGAGGGCCGATGAGCAGCAGTTTTGGGAAGCGATCGCAGGTCTTCTCTTTGGACCAGATGTTCTTGTGTCGTTTATCCTCACAAGGGCTCTAAAGGTAACATCACACAGATCAGAGACTTAATAACACAGAGGACAGGAAATATGAGCTGATTCCAAAGCTCAGCAAAAGTTTAAATCTCATAAACTTAATGCAAAAGCAAGGGTGAAATCACAACAACATCATGATCCAATTTTAAATATACAGTTATTATTGAGGTCAAAATTATTAGCCCCCTATATATTTTTTTCCCCAATTTCTGTTTAACGGAGAGAAGATTTTTTTTTAACACATTTCTAAACATAATACTTTTAATAACTCATTTCTAATAACTGATTTATTTTATCTTTGCCATGATGACAGTAAATAATATTTGACTAGATATTTTTCAAGACACTTCTAAACAGCTCAAAGTGACATTTAAAGTCTTAAGTATCTTAAGTACATTAAAGACTTAACTAGGTTAATTAGGTTAATTAGGCAGGTTAGGGTAATTAGGCAAGTTATTGTATAACGATGGTTTGTTCTGTTGACAATTAAAAAAATAAACAGCTTAAAGGGGCTAATAATATTGACCTTAAAATGGTTCATAAAATTTTTTTTAACTGCTTTTATTCTAGCCGAAATAAAACAAATAAGACTTTCTCCAAAAGAACAAATATTATCAGACATACTGTGAAAATGTCCTTCCTCTGCTAAACATAATTTGGGAAATATTTAAAGAAGAGAAACAAATTAGGGGGGCTAATAACTCTGACTTCAACTGTATATATGCATATAATGTAATAAATTAATACATAAAAAACCTAGCCAAATGTTTTATAACGTGCACTTATTTATTTGATGTTTGAAGTAATCTCAATAAAAGCATGAAGAGAGAGAAGGACATATAGTAGCTCCTCCCATTTAAAAAAAAGCCAATGGCGTATTGTTCTTATCACAGCTCTGCCAGTGAGAGTGGTTGAGCTCAAGCGCACAAAATGAAAAGCATTTTGAAACTGTAATGACATAACAAAGCCCTGTTTATTAAAATAACTTGACCTTGCCAATTTGAAACACGCTCCGAAACCACTAATTCAAAACAAAAGATTCATAAAGCTTCTCTAAGGGTAAAGTTAGGGGTGTCAAAATTAATCATTTCTTCGGTGCACCACGATGCAGATGGGGACAATTTGATATCGGTTCAGTAATAAATCATAACCGGTTATTATGCACTGACATCATTTATCCCCTATGCGCGATGTCGCGGTACAATACTATGGCGAAGGAGGCGAGGGTGAGTAAATAAAACACTCCTACAACTTAAATAGCAAATCTTTCACTGACACTGAGGAATGGTAAAGCACGAGCCGCTATTTCACTAGGGAGACATGCTGTAAAACACCATCTCTGCCCCTCTCTCTCTCTCTCTCTCTCTAGCAGGTCGCACACCAGAAGTGTCGCTCGGCGATGCACCGCGCAGCGCCACGCATTTCAGAATTCTAAAAATAGGTATCAATCAGGGTGCACACACCGGCGGCGCAAGTTGGCGGCTGTCCGCGGCGCCCAGCCACGACTCAGGACACGACTCCACAGAGCGCTATCTGATTAGTTTCATTTTAAATAGCCTGCAAGTGTGCGATACTTTCAACTGTCATGTGCGCACAAAGTTGTGGCGCTCAGCTGCCTTCTCTCTCTCTCTCTCCCTTCGTTTCTAAAGCCAATCGCAGCCCTTTCTGTTGAGCGGGTGAAGACAGTGACCAACCATAAGGGTGTAAAAACTTGCCAGCGCTCAAAAAGCAAGCGGGATAATATTTACATTAGTTTATATGTTATAAATGCTTGTACTGTCTTCTGTGCATGTATTGGAGTTTTGTCTAAAACATTCACAAAGAGTGTTTTTTTGAGCAGGTAAAATTAAAGGTACAGTTCATATATCTGACTGCTTGTATTAAAGGACAAAATTGTATTACAAATGATATATAAATATATACAGATTTATAGATTTTAATACAATTTTTTTCTTGTGTTGTGAAAAAAAAAATCTAATTATGTATGGAAAGCATCGTCAATGCACCGAGCGAGATATAGAATTGAACCGAATCGATGGCATGATAATCATAACCGAACCGTGAGACCAGTGTAGGTTCACACCCCTAGGTAAAGTCTAGATTGGATATGCGGCCGGCCGAAATTGCAATATGCACATTAATATAGCAGAATTTTTTTATGACACTGTATAACAATAACTAATATTTTTCACAGTACTGTGACGCTTGGGTTTAGGGTTTGGGTGAAGGGTAGGCATTAAAAATTACAATTTATTGGGCAATTTAATAGATAACATAAATAATACTTGGTACAACTACTGTTTTTAGGTTACTGTGACGGTTGGGTTTAGGGTTGGGGTAGGGGTAGACGATAATAAAATACAATAAACGGGAAATTTAACAAATAACGTCATAAATTTTCTTTAACTTCTGTCCGCAAACGTATCTGTTCTAGCAACAACCCTATGCATCGTTTCCAAAGCAGCCATTACTATTAGACACAGTTTGAATATGTTGAATATTTATGGAAATCTTTATAATGTCTGGTGTTTGTACAAGCACACACTTGACAGTGCACCATTACAACTACCTACATGAATAAACATGATGTTAAACGTATATACAGTTCCAACATTCCATATGCAAATGTAGTCTCAAATACAGCAGGTTCATTGGCTGTTACGCTTTAAGACCCTATCAAACCAAACTGCACGTGTTTTGTTTAATGACTTATGTCTCTAATTGCCTTCCATACTCACTGTCATGCTGTGTATGAATATGAATAAAGCTGACGCAGACCTGCCAGAGCGGCTCTGTGTCCGATGGAAACATGTGGAAGTATTTCTCTGCGAGCTGCAGCGGAGGAAGAGTCTGCAGTTTCAGATGAGTCCACGTGTGGAGAAAGTCAAGCAGCCGTTTGAAGGTGAACAATCCCAGACGGTCATTTCCATAGTTTGACATGTGCGTCATGAATATGCTGATCTGAGGAACAAGCACACTTTAGACAATCAAACACACTTTGAAGGAAACATATTATGCAAAAATTATATATAAGGGGGTTTGAACACAGTTGTGGTGTGAAAGTGTGTGAATATAACCAGCCTCTTATGGTAAAAATGAATTAATTCTATTTGTTATAATAACATTTAACAAAAACCGTCTGAAGAAACACTTTGATTGACATTCTCCATTTGTACGTGTCATCAGAGAGGCAAAGCCCCGCCCATTAGTGACAGATCTTTTTCTCATTAGTATAAGTAGTCCTGAGTGAGAAGCAGCTGTCCGCCATTATTAAGTTTCGAGTTGTACCTGCTGCAAAAATCTGATCCTTTCTAACCTATTTTTTGTTATGCTTTTTACTAAATAATGCTTTTCTTACTCAGATTTTTTGTCTTGTTTCTAGTCCAAATATCAAAAAATTCTTAAAGAGCCCCTATTATGCTTTTAAAAAGGTCATATTTTGGTTTTGGGGGTCTCCAATAACAGGCTGATATGCGTGCAAGGTCAAAAGCCACTTTCATTGTCTTATAATATGCATTTCTTTTTACCTAATTATCCCAAAGACTCCCATATGATTTGTTCAGCGATTTGTTTGTTCCCAAACCCCTGATTGGTCTGATGACCCAGGCTATTGCGATTGGTCGACTTCGTTCAGCGTGAGACATAGAGAAATGCCCACCATGGCTTATCAACATTGTTGAAGTGGTCAGAGTGCAGAGTGTATGTAAAGAAATGCAGATAAACACCAGCATATTGCTCTATTCTTAACCATGACACACATTCAGGATTACAATCTTTTACAGACGCTAGAAGTCTAGGATACATTTCTCAATACTTAGGTCACTTTTGCAAAACTCTTGTTTGTGTGTGTGTGTGTGTGTGTGTGTGTGTTAGATTGTGTGTTTTTGGTAGTTAATTCGTTAATTTGTTTGTGTGCTTGTTTATGTGTTTGTCTGTTTGTTTTGTTTGTTGTTGTTTTTTTATTTGTGTCTTTATGTGTGTGTTTGTGTGTGTTAGATTGTGTGTTTTTGGTAGTTAATACGCTAATTTGTTTGTTTGTTTGTTTGTATGTGTGTTTGTTTATGTGTGTGTTTGTGTCAGTTTGTTTTGTGTGTTGTTGTTTTTTTGTGTTTGTGTGTGTGTGTGT
>CAIGQZ010032675.1:918064-944505 GCA_903798205.1 Danio tinwini
GACTTCAACTGTATATGATTAATTACTTAAATGCTATTAAATTTATATATAAATATATATACTTATTTACACATTCACATCAGAGAATATAACTTTTTATACTAATATAATAAACACAACTTAAAATCTCAATCAAAAAAATTATTGTGCGAAGAGCTATATCTGCTAAATTTTGTGAATGATAGAACGAATGAATGATAGGATTGCAGGTTTTAATCCATGCCAATTAAAAAAATAATACTGTATTTTCATCATTATTAATATGCATACATTTAAAACGAGTAATAATTTTCTCTTGTTACTGTAATAATGAGTGAATAAAAATGCTGAATGCTTCACAATAATGAGAATTGAAAGAGTAATCATATTTAATTGTCTTTAAAAATTTTCACGATGCAAAAATAAGTTTTTTTCTTTTTGTTTGTAAAAATGATCTGATATGTTATGATGTCAGCTTTCAGAAGATATTTCCAGACATCATCTTTGTGTTGCATGACAAAAAAATTCAAACAAACGATTGAACAAACAAACGAATGACAGAATGAACGATAGAACAGTAGAGCAAACTAACTAACGAACAAATGAACAAACAAAAAAATTATGTTAGAACAAAGGAATGAGCGAATAAATGTTATAATGATAACAAACGAACAAACAAACAATGTAACTAACTAGCTACAGTAGAACGAACAAATAGTAGAATGAATGAACGAATGGTAGAACAAATAAACGAACGGTACAATGAGTAAACTAATGGTAGAACGAATGGTAGAACGAACTAACGTTAAAACGAATGATGGATAGAACAAATAAACGGAAGATCGAACAAACGAACGAATGAACGAACGAACAATGAATGAACATTAAAACGAAAGATAGAATGAATGAAAGAACAAACAAACAAAAAAATTATCTAACAAATGAATGAACGAACGAATGGTGAAATGAACGAACGGTAGAATGAATGAAAGGTAGAATGGTAGAACAAACTAACAATAGAACGAACGATGGATAGAATAAATAAAAACGGTAGAGTGAACAAACGAACGAATGAACGAACAAACAAATGAATAAATGAACATTAAAACGAAAGATAGAATGAATGATAAAACAAACGAACAAAAAATTTTATCTAACAAATGAATGATCGAACGAATGGTGAAATGAACGAATGGTAGAATGACCGAAAGGTAGAATGAATGAATGAACTAATGGTAGAACATATGAACAAACACACAAACAAATTAAATGAACTATAGAATGAACGATAGAACACACAAACAAACTAACTAGCTAACTAATGATAGAACGAATGATAGAACAAACGATAGAACGAACGGACAATAGAACGAACAAACAATAGGGCGAAAAAACAAACAAACAAACAATAGTCCAATAGATCTGATATGTAGCTCTAGTTAGCACTGGGAATCTGATTACACATTTCCAATCTCATTCTCCCAGAATTTCCCCCAAAGTTGCCACACTTTTTCCATACTTGACTCTGATAATATTGTGATAAAGCATAATACATCTTACTGCATGTTTGAGTCAGTCTCTGTACGTTACGCACCTCCACATCTGGCACCTTCATGCGAGTCCCTTCCTTTCCCACAAATATATCGTCGATGTCCACCAGGATGAAGCGCTCCAGGGACAAAGACAGTCTTTTAGCGGTCAGGAAGGAGACGGCGTCCACAAACACCAACTTGTGTATCCAGAAGGAGAGGTTGTGTCCGAATAAGACCCTCTGGATGCCGTCGTGGAGCCCCAGATCCTGGAGCACAGTGGTGTGCAGACGAGAGTCGGCTGAGCGTGCTCTCGCCAGCACAACCGGCTCATAGCTGGAGTGATTGGACTGGAAGACGGTCCAGTCGTCTCCGGGAAGAGGACCACTGACCTGTTAAACATATAAAATAGAAAACCTATAAAAATTTCACAGGATGGCTATATAATATGTATATAAATTATTAGCCCTCTTAATATTTACAAAGTCATTTTTAATTTTTCTATTCAATTCATCTTTATTTGTATATACTGTATATCGCTTATACAATGTAGATTGTGTCAAAGCAGCATCACATAGAGGATTATAGTGAATTGAAACAGTGTCAGTTCAGTTTTCAGTGTTTAAGTTCAGTTCTGTTTAGTTTAGCTCAGGTCAGTGTGGGGGTTAATATTCACTACTGAGAGTCCAAACACTGAAGAGCAAATCAATCGATGTGCAGCTCTACAGATCCCGAACCATGCAAGCTAGTGGCCACAGCGGTGAGGAAAAAACTTCACCAACTGGTGAAAGTGAAGATTTAAAAAACCTCGAGAGGTTTTTTAATGCCTTAATGGCACAGGGATATTTTTCCACAGTATTTCCTATTATATTTTTAAGGTCACTGACATTGCCATTTAGTAAATGTTGAATTATAGAGCAAAAAGCTGAATAAATAAACTTTACATTGATGTTTTCTTTGTGATTATAGACCACTAATCAACCGGCGGCCCGCGGGCCAAATCCGGCCCTCTGAGTCATTCTATCCGGCCTGCTACTGGATTCCAAAATTGTGAGGATCAAAAAGAAAATAGTGGTCCACACTATTAAAGCAACTAAAAATAACAACAACTGAGTCTCTTGTCAGAATAACCACCATTTATGACTATATTTAGGCTACACTTCGAAATGAGGACAGACTCAGACAGACTATGCGGCGTTAAGCATTTATTGTTTCAAACAGGTTTTAGCGTAACTGAAGGTGGGGTGTAGGCTGACGTGTGTGATGAAAAACAAGGAGGGATGCGGTGGAGAGTTGTGAGTGACGTATTTCAGAAGCGGGAGGGAGACGCGCGATTTCCGGGAGATTATCATTCGTTTGCAGGCATTCGGGAGTCTCTATGCATTTGCGGGAGTCTTCACAGAACTTCCGGGTGACTTGGGATGTCTGCCTCAGGACTAAAAAAAGGAGGAAAAACAATCGGGCACAACTTAAAATAAATAATCTGGTACCAGAACAAAATAGGTCACAAATAATGTTCGCACATCAAATGAAACGTTAAGTGGGCTTGAATTCAAATCACAATGCTGAAACGGGCTACTCACAGTGCTTAATTAATGGCTAACGTTACATTTTCCCTTGTTGACTTAGCCTAATTGAGTTGAGGCAAAATATCTATCACTCCTAGTGGTTGACTGTGGTATAGGTGACGGGTGTCAGAATCAAATGCCTTCAGCTTTGTAATGAAATTGAAAAAGTATAAACATTAAACATAATGTTAAGCCAAAATGAGATTTTTATTTGATTTTCTTCTTGGGGGTTCAGCCTCCACGGAGACTGTCTGGTAAAACTCTGGCCATCTGACAAATATAGTTGATGACCCCTGTTAAAGACAATATTTGGCTGAAATACAACTTTTTGAATATCAGGAAAATAAAACTGAATATTAAGAAAGTCTAGAGTACATTTAAGTTGTCTAAATGAAGTGAAATTGTGTTTTAATTTATTTACAGCAGGAATTTAACAAACTATATTTATGGAAGATGCTCTTTGCTTAATATTTGAATGAAATTTTGCCATTTAATAAATAAATGAAATTGTTTTGACAAAATCAATCCAACAAAAGGCTAGTTTTTGTAGTACAGGATCAAAAATATTAAAGTTATGATTGTTAAATTAACTATATAAATTATCAGGTCTAACCAAACCAATAACAAATGAACAAATGGTAGAATGAATAAATAAATGAATGAACAAACAAACAAATGAAAGAATGAACACAAACAATAAACAATAGAATAAATGATAGAATAAACGAACAAACAATTTAACTAACGAACAAATGAACACTAGAACAAACAAAATAATGGTAGAACGAACGGTAGAACAAATGTACGATAGAATGAACAAAAGGTAGAACGAACAAACAAATTAACGCTAGAACAAACGAACATTAGAATGAACGATAGAGCAAATGAATGAGCAAACAATTTAACTTACAAACTAACTAACAATAGAATGAACAATTGATCGAACGAATAAACAAAATATTGTTGAAAATAAAATAAAATCAAATAAATTAGCGTCACAGTGGCGCAGTGGGTAGCACGTTCACCACACAGCAAGAAGGTCGCTGGTTAGTGCCTCGGCTTGGTCAGTCGGCAGTCTCCCCGTGTTCGTTGGGTTTCCTCCGGGTGCTCTGGTTTCCCTATCAAGTCCAAAAACATGCTCTATAGGTGATTTTGGTAGGCTAAATTGTCCGTAGTTTGTGTATGTGTGTGAATGAGTGTATGGGTGTTTCCCAGTAATGGGTTGCAGCTGGAAGGGCATCTGCTGTGTAAAACATATGTAAAACATAAGTTGCCAGTTCATTTCGCTGTGGCAACCCCTGATGAATAAAGAGACTAAGCCGAAAATAAAATAAATGAATGAATGAATGAAAACAAAATAAAATAAAATAAATGTGAGTGTTAAGACAGTAAAATGATGGATTAGACTCTGAAAATAGAGCCTGACTGCTGTGCCGACCTGCTGTGCTTGTGTGATGTGCAGCAGTGGGGATTTAGGGTTGACAGTGCAGTCCTTCAGGCCCAAGTTGGAGCGCAGGAACAGAGGGAAGCCTTTCAGCTGCGCGCTCGACAAACTGTTCTCATTGGCCTGGCAACAGACAGGAAGTGACATCAGATGAGGAAAAATATAAAAAATAAAATATAACTATATCTACATTTAAATCTTGGCTATAATTAATATTAGGGGTCAAATGGATCACTGTCGATCTGTGATCCGTACGGATCCACGGGTCAAGTGCGTTCCGAACCGTGACTTGTGATGAATAATTTATTTTGACATAAAAGCATTTTGGCTTCCCTGTAAGATATGATGATGACGGGAAAAGTTGTGGTGGGACCTACCCAGGGCTTAATTTGTGCCGGAGCACGCCGAATCCGGCACCTCTGAAATCTGATCCGGCACCTCATTTTACCGATTCCCCTCACCCGTCCACTGTTTACTTTCACTTTCTTCCGCGACTCCCCAACCCTCTTCACTTTTGTACACAACACCCCTCTGCCAACCACCGCACCAAACCCCGCCCCCTCACCCTGCTTTCCACTGTCGTGCACGACAACTCTCCATCCTCGGGTAACATGCCTAATCCGTTACCCCGATCTGTTCCGGGACCTCGCAATTCACAAATTAAGCACTGGACCTACCTAAATGCATTCTTAGGCTATTAATTTAATGTGTTTTCTGTCACTGCTTGTTTAGCCTGCATTAATGCATTTAGTGTAAAGCTGCACAATTAAACATTAAAAGAACGTATAGAAATCTAACATCTTGCACAACAGATCATATTTATCTTCAATTAATGATTCAACAATTCACACATTAAACTTCATGTTTTATTATACTGTAGGTGTATTATTTTTGAAAACCTATTCAGTGACATCATTTTGATGGTTGTTTGTCGCCATCTGTTGGTTACACAATGTAATTGCTTTTACCAGCGTCAAAAATTCACCAGCGTCATGTTTCATTAAACGGTGATTTTAATCTTTACCATAAACATCAGTGTTTATATCTGAACTATAAACTGTTCTCCCTGCACTTCTGTGGTATTTAATTGTTTGTAACTCACAGAAAAAGAGTAAAAACTGAATCTCTCTCGATGCAGATTTGAATGCAGCGATTTGAAGGATTAATAAACAAATGCAAATCATTATCATTTATCATTCATGTTGTGCGGGTTTAAACTGAGATCACGATCTTTTAATGTTTAATTGTGCAGATTTACACTGAATGCATTAATGCAGGCTAAACAAGCAGTGACAGAAAACACATTAAACTAATAGACAAAGAAAGCATTTAGGAAGGTCCCACCACAACTTTTCCCGTCATTATTATATCTTACAGGGAAGCCAAAATGCTTTCATGCATGCAGTTTGAATGACGCATGAGGCGATCTCTTTACAATGGTTATAAATGTTGGATTAACCGACAAGTTCAAAATAAATTATTAATCCGTGGGTCACGTGCGTTCCGAATCGCAAGTTGTGATCCGTACGGATCACGGATCAACAGTGATCTGTTTCACCCCAATATATACACTAAATTTACATATTTATTTGAACCACACAGTTAGCAGGCATACATTCATTGCCTATGTATAAAGTACATAAAAACGTAAATTAGTAGTATTAACAGACATGTCATTAAAATAACATCAAAGTTCACCGCCAAAACTTCTTGCTGCTGTGCACCAGATGCTGATGCTATAGTATGGAGCCAGATCAGTGTCAAAAATAGTACATTTACAAAATATAATTCATACATGCACAGCACAACTCACATTTACAAAATCCAAAACACAATTCCTAAATACAACACACAATTTGTCAATTCATAAAGAAAAAACAATCAAAATAAATATTTTCGCCAAATGAATGGGATTTGTGTATACTACGAATCGTGTTTTGAAGTAACAAATTGGATTTGTGTATTCACAAATTGTGTTTAAAACTTACGAATTGGACTTTGTAAGAGTGAATTTGGTTGTGGATGTATGAATTAAATTTTGTAAATGTATTATTTCTGCCACTGATTTGGCTCCATATTTCTCACCTTAAAGAAGCCTATAATTCCGACTCCAAACTCGATGCAGTATCTGTCCAGCAGCTCCCTGTTCCAGGCGTCCATGTTCACATACTTCAAAATGTTTTCGTACACGATGAGAATAAAGCGTCCCCTCCGTCCCTCTATCAAAGTAGGCATGTCCCCTTTTCCTGGCGAAATCTCTGTCCGATACCGAAACCGAGCCGACTCCAGGATGGCCACGATCTCCTGTCCCAGATGGGAATACTGGCTCTCCACGAACACCAGCACCACCGGATCCGTCCGCGAGCCATCGGAGGAAAACGCTCCGCCCACAAAGGGGAGGGTTCGAAAAGAGGTCACGTAGAGGTCACCGGCAGCAACGTGTCCTGCTGTGGCCGCCGGTTCGAGCTCTCGCTTGACGGCATACAGGAAATATGAGGAGAGGGAAACGCTGAGGACGCAGAGGAGGAAGAGGAAGAGGAAGCTGGTCTGTAGTGGCACCTGGCGAACGAGACGGCGCAGGCGGAAAGCGCAGAGCATCACACTAATAAATTAATAAACAAATGGCTATTATGAAACCTGAAGATTAATCTACATGTTGACGATACAGGAATGTGTCTGTGCATTTATGTGACCATATCGGAGGCGGAGAAAAGATAAAGAGTTCCAAATTTTTTTGGATGTCTCTGCTGTCTGGCATCAGACAGGCTCCGCCCTCTTGCTCACTTTGACTGGTCAGGTAGCTGCCAGGGCCGGGGTCTGCAGTGATTGACAGGTAATCATTGCAAAGGTTTCCCAGTGGATATCTGAAAAGACATAAATATGAAGAGTCAGGAAAAATTGTTTACGTGGAAGAATCTTAATTGTTTTGCAAAATATGGAACTCTTTTTAATCTAAAAAACTAACAAATAAATAAATAAAAACACAATTATGGTACATTTGATTCAGCAAATTTGCTATTTAATTGCAGGTTCACACTGTAGAGTTGTACTGAAAAAATAAATAAAATTATAAAATATTATTAGTGTTACATATTTTTTATTTTAAATATGAAAAAAAATTATATATTTTTTATTTTATTTTAAATTATAACAACAGCACAATATAATCAGGAAAATAGTTTACATGAAAGAATCGAAATTGTGATGTGAACTACGGAGCTGTTTAATTAAGACTGAAACATATCACAATTATGGTTAATTTGATTAGCAAATCTGCTATTTAATTGCGGCTGAACACTGTAGAGTTGTACTATAAAAATAAATAAAATTATTAAATATTATTGTTAGACATTTTTTATTCTACGGTAAATTATAGTTATATTGTGTATTTAGTCTAATTATAACAACAGCTAAATATAATGTTAAATTATTTTAAAATAATTATTATTAATGTACAATAAACTGTTGGATATTATTATTATTATTATTATCATCATTCATTCATAAATTTTCTTTTCGGCTTAGTCCCTTTATTAATCTGGGGTCGCCACAGCGGAATGAACCGCCAACTTATCCAGCATTTTGTTTTACGCAGCGGATGCCCTTCCAGCCGCAACCCATCTCTGGGAAACATCCATGCACACTCATTCACACTCATACACAACAGACAATTTAGCCTACCCAATTCACCTGTACTGCATGTGTTTGGACTGTGGGGGAAACCGGAGCACCCGGAGGAAACCCACGCTAACGCAGAGAGAACATGCAAACTCCACACAGAAACGTCAACTGACCCAGCCGAGGCTTGAACCAGCGACCTTCTTGCTGTGAGGCGATAGCACTACCTACTGCGCCACTGTGTTGCCCCTATTATTATCATTATTATTATTACTTTATAATATTTTTGGTTTTATAAATACACAGTTGAAGTCAAAATTATTAACCCCCCTGAATTATTACCACTCCTGTTTATTTTTTTCCCCAATTTCTGTTTAACGGAGAGAGGATTTTTTTCAACACTTTCATCCAGCATCTTTTACGCAGCAGATGCCCTTCCAGCTGCAACCCAACACTGCAAAACACCCATACACTCCCATTCACACACATACACTACGGCCAATTTAGCTTACCCAATTCACCTACAGTGCATGTGTTTGGACTTGTGGGGGAAACCAGAGCACCCGGAGGAAACCCACTGACTGACCCAGCAGAGGCTAGAGCTAGAGACCTTCTTGCTGCGAGGCAACATCGCTACCCACTGCTTTTTAATAGCAATAATAATAATAATATATATATTTATATATTTTAATTTTATTTTATTATTATTATTATTTTATATTAAATTGAAATGATATGTGTTAATATAGGTGTTAATATTTCTTTTAAAATTTTTTACACTATTAACATTAATACTACTACTACTAAAAATAATAATAATACATTGTTGTTTATTTTTATAAATTATAATATTTAATATCTTGTTTAAAATTTCTACTATTAATACTCTTAATAATGATAACTTTCAAATAATAATCTTACAACAAACAAATGTTCTTACAAGATGTTTTCCCCTACATAAGCTGAACAACCGATCATAAGACATACACCTTCATCTAAAATACTTTCTCTGTAAATTGCAACATTCGATGGCCGGAGTTTATTAATAACAATACACAGCATCACTGATCAATACTACAGCATGACAAAAATAACTGACTTCCTTTCCTTTTATAATGACAAATTGGTTATCAATAAACTAAACAGACAAGAAGAAAAACAACAAGCATTTTTGTGTCATCAGTTTCTATACCGCCAGTGAAGAAATCAACGGTGTGTGTGTGTGTGGATAAGAGAAACACACACACACACACACACACACACACACACGCACCTGTGGTGAAAAGATGAAGGACATATCACAGTCAGATCATTGGCTCTGTAAATTCAGAAACACACAGCAGGTCAGAAGCATCTCTGGAACTCTCACAGCGTCTCACAAACAATTTAGGCTGAATTTGCATAGATTTCACACTGTCTTTGGATTAGACGTGATTCAGGAGAGCCGTGAAATTGTGTCCTGATACTCTGTGAAAGCAAAATCACATCAGAATCATACACTAATTTAGAGGTTTATTATGGAGCCATTTAATAAATATAATGTATACATGCACAACACAATTCACATTTACAAAATCTAATTTTTAAGTCCAAAACATAAATAAATACAAAAATACACAAATCCAATTCATAAATTCAAAACACGATTTATAAACACACAAATCCAATTCGGTAATTCAAAACACGATTTATATTTACACATCCAATTTGTAAGTTCAAAACCTGATTTATAAATGCACAAATCCAATTCGTAAACTCAAAACACGATTCGTTAATACACAAACCCAATTCGTAAGTTCAAAACACGATATGTAAATACACAAATCTAATTCATGAATTTAAAACACAATTTATAAATACACAAATCCAATTCATAGTTTCAAAACACAATTCGTAAATACACAAATCCAATTCGGAAGTTCTAAATACAATTTGTAAAAATTCACAAATCCATTTTACAAATTCAAAACACAATTCGTAATTACACAAATCCAATTTGTAAATTCAAAACGATTTATAAATATAAAAATCCAATTCGTAAACTAAAAACACGATTTGTTAATACACAAATCCACTTCGTAATTTCAAAACAAGATTCGTAAATACACAAATGCAATTCGTAAATTCAAAACACGATTTGTTAATGCACAAATGCAATTCGTAATTTTAAAATACGATTCATAAATACACAAATCTAATTCGTAAATTCAAAACACGACTCATTAATACACAAATCCAATTCGTAAACTCAAAACACGATTCGATAATACATAAAATCCAATTTATAAGTTCAAAACACGATTCGTAAATACACAAATTCAATTCCTAAGTTCAAAATACAATTCGTAAATACACAAATACAATTCGCAAATTCAAAACACAATTCGTAAATACACAAATACAATTCGCAAATTCAAAACACAATTCGTAAATACACAAATCCAATTCGTAAGTTCGAAACACAATTTGTAAATACACTAATCCAATTCGGAAGTTCAAAATACAATTCGTAAATACACAAATCTAATTCGTAATTTTAAAACACGATTCAAAAATACACAAATCCAATTTGTAAATTCAAAACACAATTCGTAAATACACAAATCCAATTAGTTTTTCCCTACAATATTTAGCACAATATATACATATACAAAAATATACACATATACATATACGCTAAATATTTGTCAGTTTCCTGTATTTTGTGTTTCATGGATGTTTTAATAATACATGAATCTATTAAAATTGTCCATTAAAAAAATCCCCTCCTTAAGTTTTCCTTATTAAAAGGTGTTGAAGGGAGACTAAAGTCCCATAAATAAAGCATAAATAAATGGAAAACTCCCACACATAATTAACACACTTTTTTTACATTGCAAACTACATAGGGAAATTATGATTTTTGTCACATACTACAAGCACACACACACACACACACACACACACACACACACACACACACACACAGATAGATTGGATTTGAGCAGAAGTGTTTTGGGGTTTGTTCTCATTTTGCTGAACTCACAGAACTGTGCTGGCTCTTTGATGTGAGTGTTTGAGAGTCATTGTTGGAGCCGCTGGCAGCAGAAAGCGTTTGATATATGAGTGCAGCAACAAAAGCAGTGCTGGGACTCTGGAACGGGTCGGCCCATTGTGAGAGGGGGCCGGCCCAACCCTCGGGGTCACCAGGAATCCTCAGGCAGTCCCTCAATGACATTAACAAACGATGCTGCGCAGCAACCGCTCACTCTTCATAGAAATGTGTGAGAGTATGAGACACTCAAGCCAGCCCACATTCAGACGCTGCGGGACTCTGACTAAACCTGAGCAGAAAACTGAACACTGCGGAGGAGGAGGAACTCCTGATGAGATCTGTGATACTCGCAATTTAAATTATAGATCTTGATTAAAATTTGAAGACTTGTGAATGAGAATTCTGCATTAACTTCAAGGACTGGAGATAAGTCAGTACTTATATACTGTATATACACTCACCGGCCACTCTATTAGGTACACCTGTCCAACTGCTCGTTAACGTAAATTTCTAATCAGCCAATCACATGGCAGCAACTAAATGTATTTAGGCATGCAGACATGGTCAAGACGATCTGCTGCAGTTCAAAGCGAGCATCAGAATGGGGAAGAAAGGGGATTTAAGTGACTTTGAATGTGGCATGGTTGTTGGTGCCAGACAGGCTGGTCTGAGTATTTCAGAAACTGCTGATCCACTGAAATTTTCACGCACAACCATCTCTAGGGTTTACAGAGAATGCTCTGAAAAAGAGAAAATATCCAGTGAGCGGCAGTTCTGTGGGCGCAAATGCCTTGTTGATGCCAGAGGTTAGAGGAGAATGGCCAGACCGGTTCCAGCTGATAGAAAGGCAACAGTATATCAAATAACCACTCATTACAACCGAGGTCTGCAGAAGAGCATCTCTGAACACACAACACGTCCAACCTTGAGGCGGATGGGCTACAGCAGCAGAAGACCACACCGGGTGCCACTCCTGTCAGCTAAGAACAGGAAACTGAGGCTACAATTCACACATGCTCACCTAAATTGGACAAAAGAAGATTGGAAAAATGTTGCCGGTTCTGATGAGTCTCAATTTCTGCTGCAACATTCGGATGGTCGGGTCAGAATTTGGCGTCAACATTAAAAGCATGGATCCATCCTGCCTTGTATCAACGGTTCAGGCTGGTGGTGGTGGTGTATGGTGTGGGGGATATTTTCTTGGCACACTTTGGGCCCATTAGTGCCAATTGAGCATTGTGTCAACACCACAGCTTACCTGAGTATTGTTGCTGACCATGTCCATCCCATTATGACCACAGCTTACTAGTGGTGTAACGGATCACAAATCTGCAGTTCGGATCAAACTACGTTTTTTTTTGTCACGGATCGGACCATTTTTCGGATCAGCAAAAAAGTGAGGAGACAAATGTCATTTGCTTTCCATTTATATAAAAATATTACTGCAAAAAACATTGCTTTTAACAAACAGAACTTAGAACGTGTAATGTTATAAAAAATAACAATCAAGAAAGAACCAGCTAAAGAAAGAAAATTATTCAATATGAAATATGATCTACTGTTGCTGATAATGCTAAATATTGAAATCTAACATGTAGAACAGATCATATTTATCTTCAATTACTGATTCAACAATTCACACATTAAACTTCATGTTTTATTATACTGTAGGTGTATTATTTCTGAAAACCTATTCAGTCACATAATTTTGATGGTTGTTTGTCGCCATCTGTTGGTTACACAATGTAATTGCTTTTACCAGCGTCAAAAATTCACCAGCCTCATGTTTCATTAAACGGTGATTTTGGGGTTGTTGGGGCGGTGGATGGCGGAGGACTGTCGCAAATGGAAGTGAGCGGGGCAGAGGTGTCGCGGACGAAAGTGAAGAGGGTTGGGGAGTCACGGAAGAAGGTGAAAGTTAACAGCGGACGGGTAGGAGAGCGGTTGAGGAGGGGGATCTGTAAAATGAGGTGCCGGATCAGATTTCAGAGGTGCCGGATCCAGAATGTTCCAGCACAAATTAAGCCCTGGTCCCACCACAACTTTTTCCGTCATCATTATATCTTACAGGGAAGCCTAAATGCTTTTATGCATGCGATTTGAATGACGATTTGAAATGTTGGATTAACTGTCAAGTTCAAAAAATCTATAAATATTAATCCGCGGGTCACGTGCGTTCCGAACCGTGAGTTGTGATCCGTACGGATCACGGATTAACAGTGATCCGTTTCACCCCTACAGTTTACCCATCTTCTGATGGCTGTTTCCAACAGGATAACGCACCATGTCATCAAGCATGAATCATCTCTGATTGGTTTCATGAAAATGACAATAAGTTCACTGTACTGAAATGGCCTCCACAGTCACCAGAACTCAATCTAATTGAGAGCACCTTTGGGATGTGGTGGAACGGGAGAGTCACATCATGGATGTGCAAATCTGCAGCAACTGCGTGATGCTATCATGTCAAATCTCTGAGGAATATTTCCTAGTACCTTTCGAATTTATGTCATGAAGGATTAATGCAGTTCTGAAGGCCAAAAGGGAGCCAACCTGGTACTAATAAGGTGTACCTAATAAAGTGGCCGGTCAGTGTAGATGTAATTCCAATGGTTGAAAAGTTTGAAATATGTTGCACATATGACATTTATCCAAAATCCAAATATGAACTTGCATGTCAAATGAACTTGGCATATATCAGATTTCTATATGGGAGAGATACATGACAGATTGAATGACATTTATATTAGAAGCTCCTTCAGCAACATGCAGTTCCCTCCCTGCATTCATCACTCAGTCAGACAGCAATTTTCATGCAGCAATAATACAAACCCTGAACACAGCAGAATTGATACAGCAGTTCCTCAAAGCTGAAAGCACTGAAAAAAATGAAATAGCAACCCAGAGTCTTAATAAAACCTAATTTGTGCTTCAGTCATTGCTCTTCTCTGTTCTCGAATATGCTTTATTTAATGCAACAACGTTCCTTTCCTTTTTGTACAGTGATTTATAACTAACCCATATCCTGCCTTATGACCTGATTCTGTGACAGGTTCATGACTTAAAAGGCTTTCATGATGAAGTCTGAAGTGTATAAAAGACTGAACCCAAGAGGACGAGGTCATCAGACATCAGCGGGAAACACAATCACCACTGACAGATCCATGATGAGAAAATTAACAGCAACACCTCAGGCCATGTACAACACACCTCACACACGAACCATCGACCCTCATTACACAGACACACACACACACTGGGTTATTTCATTGGATGTGTTAGAGGAACAAACAGCGCAGACTCCCTGGAGACGCAGATGAGAGACTTGAAGGGCAGAACGGCCGCTCATTTATCACGTTTTGGCAGCTTTGGGGTTTGAGGGTTTGCTCTGAACACAAAAGAGAGCGAGGGAGGAACCGTTCAGGGCAGCGTTTAGCAGCAATCGCAATCAAGACTTCAACTACAATCAAAACTGAGAGACGAAGTCGATAATCACTTCAGTTGCTCTGAGAAGGTGTTATTCCTGGTGCATGGACTGGAATTTGATTCTTACTGTCATATATTTAGTTCTTGTTACAGTCATGCAAGCTAGGGCTAGAAAAATATGGAGCTTAAAATATGCCAAAACAATCTGATTTGAATTGTGTTCATTTGATTTATTAAAAGTTGTAATTTAATAAAACTGAATTTTACATGCCATTAAAAATTGTTGAATTTAAACATTTGAATTTCTTAACTTGAATATTGGGGTGGCATGGTGGCTCAGTGGTTAGCACTGTTGCCTCACAGTAAGAAGGACGCTGGCTCAAGCCTCGGCTGGATCAGTTGGCATTTCAGTGTGACGTTTGCATGTTCTCCCCGTGTTGGCCTGAGTTTCCTCCAGGTGCTCCGGTTTCTCACAAAGTCCAAAGACATGCGCTATAGATGAATTTATTCAACTAAATTGGCATATGCTGGAATAGTTGTTGGTTCATTCCGCTGTGGAATGAACGACCTCTGAAATAGAGACTATAGAGACTGAAGGAAAATGAATGAATAATTGAAAAAAAAATACAGTAGAGTAATAATATACCAGTGAAACAATCTGTGCTTTAAGCATAGTCTTCACTGTAAGAACCATGGAGTAAAATGAAAGTCAATTATTCTTTTTTTTCTTTTCTTTTTTTTTCTTAGTTTTTATTTTAGGCCACATTTTAGGCCTCATTCAACACTTTATTTAAACCGCTGAGACCAATAGAATTTGAAGTAGAAATGTTTTAATCCATTTTTTAGAGGTTTAACAATAGTAAGGTCAAGTGCTTAATTTCTAAATTGCGAGGTCCCGGAACAGATCGAGGTAATGGATCCAGTACCAGAGGAGGGTGAGGTGTAGAACAATTGATAAAGTAGAAGTAAAAAGCAGGGGAAGAGTGGAGGGGGGGGTGTCACGAACGAAAGGGTGTCACGAACGGTTGTGGGTGGGGGGTGAGGGGGGGGGGGGTTTCCGGGGGGGGGTTGGGCTTGGAGGTTGGAGGGGGGGGGGGGGGGGGGGGGGGGGGAGTTGATGATGTGAGGATCAGTGGGGATCTATATCAGTGAGGTGCCATATCAGATTTCAGAGGTGTTAAGCCCTGTCAAATTAAGCCCTGGTAAGGTCATATCTGATTGGTCAAATTTGGATAAACAACAACACACAAATTAGTACATAAATGAAATGTAGCACTTCTCAGTGATAAGAGTACAGATGTCCCTCGCTATAACACAGTTCAGGTTTCGCAGCCTCAGTTTCGCTGATTTTTTTTCATGCAATTTGACATGCTTTTTTTCTACAGGGCATTGTGTTCTGCGTCCTGATTGGCTGTAGACCATTGTTTATCAATCTCCCCTGTACCATGTCTCCTGTACAGTACAGAATGCGTTCAGCTTGGCAAATTTACATAAATCTTCGATCGCTAGCAGTGCGACTCTGACGTAAATGTACTGTATGTCTGCAAGTTTTCTCCCCACAATGTCAACGAAATGTTCTGCACTGTCAAAGGTACCCGGGTTAGCACCCAAAAGGCAGAGGAAGATGCTAACCATCACACAAAAAGTGGAACTTCTGGACATGCTAAAGGAAGGTAGAAGTTACACGGCTGTAGAGCGCTATTATGGAATAAATAAATGAAGATCAAATGGTTTTGATCTTTGGTTCATTCTATAAAACTGGACTTATTTTTTTACGAATGTTTGAACCTTGAGAGTGCTTAAACAAGAGAGAAAAGTGTGAAAATGTTAATGCCTGTCTGACAAAAGTGTATAAAGTGTGTAGTGAGGGGTCTTACAGCCTTAAAACATCTATAATAATTGTAAAAAAATAAAGCTAACTACTTCTGGGATTTGGCCTATAGCGGGTTATTTTCAGAACGTAACTCCCGCGCAAGCACGTGCAGAAGTGGGGGCTTTGGTTGCTTGAGCCCCTTCCCTTTTATCTCCTGGAGAGAAAGTGCCCTTTTTTTCCTGGGGATAATAATTATTATTTAAATACTAATAATAATATAATATAAGTTAATGTGTGTTCTATTTAAGGACAGCTTTCCCTGTCAAACTTTAAAAAAACAACATTTTAAAGTGCATCTTGGATTTGGTCTAGCTACTCGAAGCGAGCCTTGAGCTGGCGATTTGGAAAGGAAGACCACATGCAGGGCAAATGCTCGAACGAGGACTCTATTTACAGTGTTACTCTGTCTTCAAAAGTGCGCTTATGCCAACTTCTGCATCCGGGCCATAGCTTTACAGTCTGGCTTTATAGTCTTTACACACTGCAGACAGTGTAAAACATACATTACTAGCTGACCTTCGTTACGGCAGCACGATATGATCGACAGAACCGCCAATGTAAATTCATCCATCATTCATCTATATTGTGTGGAGGTGCGTAACGGTTAACAAAAGACTGCTTGAGGCTCAAATTTACCGTCAGTTATTTATCCCAAAGTTCAAAAGCAAATAGGCTATTTTGTCTTGCTAACATCCTCCTGATTAACAACCATGTAATAAGTTAGCTAAAGTTTAGCCAAGGCAATATCTTAGACATACAGGCTAATGTAATGGAGAAACGAAAGCTGGATAGTGAAAATATTGCCCTCTCGTTTTTACAGTCATTTATTCAGAATATATAATGTTAATTAAAGCTATAAAACATGTACATATAGGCTAGCTATAGAAGTCAGTGGCTATCAGTGTGTTCTTTATTCTTCGACATATTTTATTATTTTGTTCAACAGAAAAAACCCCAAACAAAATAGATTGATAAGAGATAGTTCACCCAAAAATTTTAATGTACTCACCCTCAAGTGGTTCCAAATCTTTGTCTCTTTATTTTGTTAAACACTAACGAATAAAAGATTAAATTATATATTTTGAAGAAAGCTATACATTTGAAATTATTGACTTCCACAGTAGGAACAACAAATACCATGAAGGTCAATGGTTACAGGTTTCCTGCTTTCTTATTGTGTGTTTGACAGAGGAAAAAAAAAGAGTCAAATAGGTTTGCAACAAGTAAAATGTGAGTAAAAGGTGACAGAATTATTAGTTTTGAATGAACTATCCTTTTAAGGGTGAGTATATGGTGAATTTAGGGTGTAAATCTTCTTTAATATATTTTATTTATTAAAGTACAATTATTATTATTATTTCATAAAAAAATTCCCTTTTTTCCACTTGAGCCCCTGCCCCTTAAAAGGTCTCTGCACGACCCTGCTCCCGCGAATAACGAGGAACCACTGTACTGCATATCCACTTGTTAAGTGTGACATCACGTGAAGGGGCTTCCAGGTCCAAGCGCTCTATGAAACTGAATGAGGAGACTCATCAAATGCTAATAATAAACGTTTACAAAGCGATGTAATTTTTTCGAAAATCACGATCGCAATAAATATGTCCATGCCTAATATCTGATGGCCAGAAAGTGATAAATTTTTTATAAATAGTTAAAATTTTGGTATTTGTGATGCAGCAAGCCCAGTGATTGTTGTGTACACTATGACTTTATATAAAATTCACTTTAATGTGTGATATGAATAAAAAGTGATCATAAACCAATATTTTGTCAATTCAAATGAGTGGCGGCTTGGACCCGGAAACAGTATTACAGTACTTACGTCACCATCACATCACCACTTAACAAGTGGATAAAATGATTGCGATAATGATGATTGTTCACTATATTGTGCAGTCCTATTTAAACATTCACTAATGAAAAACATTTCTTTTTAATCTTTCCGTTTAATTCAATTCAAGTTTATTTGTATAGTGCTTTTCGATAAAAATATTATTTCAAAGCAGCTTTACAAAAGATGCACATTATTGCATTGCAATCAAATCATGTATTGATCATGTATCAAGCTTTACAGTATAGCAGAGTAGCCTCGAAAAATAGTAAGAAAATTGACTTCCTGAGTAGAGCACCAAAAATGTCATGTAAGATTAATGAAAATCAAGAACATGTTTAAAGATAAACTCTCGCGTTTGATGCTGCAGCGGGTCACACCGGTCAGATTTTCTGACTGTGGCGATTGCTCGGTCTTAAAACTCAGTCATTATTTAGGGAATAGTGCAGGGAAAGTTACTAATGAGTCCAGGGATGGAAAACAGAGCCTGCAGATGGAGGTTGATCCCAGAGCAGACAGACAAAAACAAACTGAGCCATAAATCATTCAGCAGCTGTCAGGACAGATGACAGTCACACACCTCAATCAGACCTGCAGTCAGAGATAATAGTGCATTTAACACAGAGATGATCTGAAGGTAAAGTGTGAAGAATTATTTTTGAATCAACATAAGGTCTAATATTAAATCTAACTCACTGTTTACAGGCTAAACTAAATTAGAAACACATTATTTATATGATTATGAGGCCAATAAAAATATGCCAGAAAGCTACTGTTTAGTCAAATAAAATCATCAAATGTAGTCACTAAGACAAGCATTTATCATCACACAATAAAAGTGGTAATAAAGTCTGTAGAGATGCACTGATTGCAATTTTCTAGACTGATTCCTATTTTTTGCTAAATGTGAAGTGCCGATACCGATATTTTTTCTCTAAGAACTATAATTATAATTAATAATAATGATAATAAGTCATTCCCAGTGTTGGGTTGTGTCTTGAAGGGCATATGCTGCATAAAACATATGCTGGATAAGTTGGCGGTTCATTCCGCTGTGGAGACCCCTGATTAATAAAGGGAGTAAGCCGAAAAGTGAATGAATGATAATCAGTCAGCGCCAATAGCCTAGTGGTTATGTGCGCCGACATATACAGCACCACCCTGGCATGATCATATTTTATTTTGGTAAAATAAGCGTAATCTAGAGGCCTTTGCCTTTCATATAAGCCACTTCTGATACCAAATGATCAATTAGAAGTCAAGTTATTTTGTTTGTTCCTCAAACTTGAATAAGAGACAAGACTTTTGTCAGATAGTGTATGTTTAATCTACGTAAGTTAACTTAGGTGCGTCATGATGTCCCAGCACAAATCAAATAGGTGGAACCCAGTATTTTTACACAGTGCAGTCAGGTCAACCAAGATCATACATTATATACACTACACACACATATCACATGCATGCGTTTTTATATATGCAATTAAACAGCCACCCAAGAAATCAGTCAATCTCTAAAGTCAAACCCTTAACGAATTGTATGAGGGCCATTAAAGCCAGAGATGCAGTATAATGACCAGAGCAGAGACGAGCTGTTTAATATGAGATAATGAGTCCCGCTGAGACGAACGAACGCTTAATCACACGTGCTGACTGTAAATGATTGATTTCACCCTCGTTACCAGCAGAAGCTCCGCGTTTGAGCTGAACAACAGCTTCGTAGGCATAATTAGCTGCTGAAAACCTGAGAGGCAAAAATGACCTAGAAGTGAAATCTCCACACCGTTACTGAACAAATGTGGAGCGAAACACACTCAACACCACAAAAACACAAGGGTGCAATTTACTGCAGGTCAAATGAACATGCTGGATGGAGAGAGAAGGCGTTGCAATATTGCTCATCTATTATTAAAAGAGCTCAATTATACATGAAAGTCTACAAGAGCAACTACAAACAAACTCAAACGCTTCAGAGACTTGCATTATGGGTGAATTGTGGGTACATTTTGCATCTTTCTAGATAAGCCTATTAGTTTTCACAAACTTGAATAAAAAGTTTTGAATAATAACACTAATTAAATCAAGTTATATTTCAATAATAATGTGGGTATGTGTATTTAGGGACATTTTGACAGTCTCGGCCTATGAAATTATATATTTAGCTTTAATTGTCATGAAAATATTAGGTCTAATTGTTATCTTTTTTGTGTGAAAAAGTCATGTACACACAGATACAGTCACAAAAGCACGTCACACTCACTGAAAAAAACATTAGACAAGTATTAAATAAAAGCTCAACAATGATTGTAAATGCTTTAGGAGCAGAAAAACAAAGCAAACTATATTGAGTTACACTACATTGTCATTAACCTATTTCTGACTTAACTTAAGAATATGTTTAAAGATCATTTCTTGAGATCAGGAGTGCGTTTCCCAAACAACCACGTAATTGCGGCTAAACTATCATAGTACGATGCATCGTTTGGGAAAAGAACAATGTGGTGATGAGTGTTTCCCAAAACCTTTAGTTTCTCTGTCGCAGATTCATCATTTGAATCACGTTAGTTATAACGTAAAATGCCCATAATGACGCTCTAAACAGGGTGGAGTAACAACTTCTTTAGAGAAGAACCCCATAATTTATTTGTGCATATTGTTTTACGCACACACGCATTTAAAAAAAAATCCAATATCAGTGTTGGTATAAACAGGCACTCATTTTCCATATTAATGTAAATGGCACATATAGAGCCTTACATATTCTATTCTAAAACATAAAATCACTTACAAAAGCTAACACTTATTGTAATATCATATATAAATCATATACATAAATAAATAAATAATGAGGCTATTTATTAGGAAATTAAATTTAACATTTCTTAGGAAATGAAAACATTTTTATAATATTATTAATATTAATATTTATAATAATTTTTATAATATTATTAATATCACCTGATGAAGACCATGTAGGTCGAAACGTTGTGTGAGTAATAGCCTATTAAATATTTTTGAGAGATAAAGTGGCAGTGTTGTCGATTTTTTTTTCTTTTGCTACTGTATAATATTATTAATAACATTAATGATGATGATGATGATATTATTATTATTAAGTAGGATATTGTCTATTTTTTATGTCTACTTTTACAATTTGACACATGCAAACCACTGCAGAAATGTTCTAGCCAACAGGCCCATGTCATATACAGTACAGATACTTAATAAATAACCCACTATAAATTAAAAGCAGTAACGTGTGTTATGCTTTTTGTTTTCACAAGCTTTGGAGACGTAACGTAAATTATGCTTTTAAATAATAGGTCGCCTATAGCTTTCATCATGTGGCCACGGCTGTGTTCAAAATGACATCAATGTTTTCAAAGTGCACTGCGAAGGGAGCACAATTGTATGCATGAAGATCGCTAAAACTGAACTGTAAAAATACTTTGAAAGCAAATTACACCTAAGAGAGATTACCTTAATGCTTTTCTTTTTGTTTATAATTCCAAGTTTAAATGTTAGAATGTTCTAAACGAATAGAGCATAGGGGGGATAACTGGGAATAGAACACAGCCAGGAACTATGTTTCTACCTACAGCTCTAGAGGTGTAGTTGCAAGCATACAAGTTTGCAAGGCAGTATACGAATGTTCGTTGGAACCAAGCAGCAACCTCCCGCTCTCCCTCGGGAAGCCAATACGGAAGTAACTAAAACTGCAATTCATCGACTCGCCTTGGGGGGCTGGCTCCAGGAAGTCCAAGTGCTTTCTTTCTGCATTGGTAAATTGGCCATTTTTACAGCTGATAAAAAAATGTTTACAGCCTGGTACAAACAAAGGCTTTAGTGCATATAGCTATGATTACCCTTCATGACAACTGTGAGGGGGGTGAATTTTTTTTTTATAACTCATCCGTTTCGTTTTTTTTAAGTTATATTAAGTTTGCATAATTAAGGGCGTGGTCACTTGAGTGACAGCTAGCCCTTGCTGGTCGCGGTCTCATCACCTCAGCGGATTCTGGCTAATTAGCCGCTGAGCTCGATGTATACATCGTATTTTTGTTTTGGTTAATGTTTCTTTACACAGTAATTTGCCTTTTGGAATTTTTTCCTGCAATTATCAGATGATATGGCATGCTGTGTGCACTTAATTGTGCTTACAAACTGTTCAAGTTGCCTCCATTTCCCAGGTGAGTGAAATTATATACTTATATACCATCTCTATAAATGTATTTGTTTTATTTAAGATGATTTATCATTTATAATGTTCTTTAGACCTGTAATGCACTCCAGAATCTAACAGATTGATTAGCTGTAGGCTATAAACAGTCATCTGAAGCGTTGTCATACAGTGTTAGTGCTGGATTTTTATAGACAGCCTTGCATTTACTAACACAGACTATATGTCAAGTGTTTGATAGTAATTCACGTTTTCCTCCTGTAGAAAAATGTCATAAGAGCAATGTTTAGTGGCTCAATGTATTAAAACAGTGTAATAAGTCTAAACACTTTATTGATATAGTCTACAAACAACCACGTGTGGTCAGAACACAAACGAGACACAGGTAATGAAGTATTAAACGTTCTCCCAAAGTAAAAATTCTGTCTAAGCCAGGTCTAAGCAAAATGCTGAGAATCCAGCAAGCGTCTGTAGCTCCGCTCACTCTCCGCCTCTTTGCCCTTATTTGGTATTTGGTGCGATGACGCGCTAACAAAATGGCGACAGTTGGCCGCGCCTACTTGTAGCTTCTTTTGCAGTGTTCAGAAACCTATGGGTGACGTCACGGATACTACGTCCATATCTTTTACAGTCTATAGTTACAAAGATGGATTTGGGAAACGCCAAATCAACAAACTATGTTTGTAACGACGAAACTTGCGACCTTAGACGGCAAATGATGGTTTTCGGAAACGCACCCCAGGATGGGTCACACCAGTCAGATTTTCTGACTGTGCCAATTGCTAGACTGTGAAACTCGGTCATTATTCAGAGAATAGTGAAGGGGAAAATCACAAATGAGTGCAGGGATGAAGAATAGATGGAGTTTTTCCAAGCATGTAAAAGGTAAAAGTACCTTTCTGGTTTGAAAATTTGTTTTTGTCTGCAAAGTATATTTTTCAAAACACACAATCAATCCTATTCTGAATTTACTCACACAGGGATGTTGAATTGCAAGTAAATTATAAGTAACTGCAGTTAAATTACCAACAAAAAATAAAATAATTCCTTACTTAGCTTTGTCAGTGAATAAGTAGTTTAATTACAGTAACATGTAACTAACTACACCCAATCCTGAGAGAGACATGGAAATTGTGCAGAAGCTCCAGGACCAGGTTTGAAAACCAATAATTTAGATGTCTCTGGTCCGTATTGCATGCATATTGCAGTCAAACTGCAGGAATATGAGGTTGTTTTTTAGTCTTGATGTTTTAAATGGACAGAGACCAATCTTTCCAATGCAATAGACACCAATAGAACAATCACACCAGTTTGTTTAATTCAAGCCAAACCTCTATAGCAAATTTAAGAGAAATGTTGGAGTAAGTTGATTTGATAAAACAAAACAGATCCAAGTTTTGTTTTCCAGCAATGTTTCATTTGTTTCAATCCCAATGAGGTTAAAAATATTGTAAACAAAACAAAAACTGTTTGTCGTTTGTTTTACTATTTGTCTTAATACTTCAAAAATTTCCTGTCAATGTCAGTTTTCAAATTTATAAGCCATTCCGGGCTTGAAAAATGTCTTAAAGTAAACCCCGCACTAAAGTTTTGTCCGCGTATCACCAATAAAAGCTGGAGACTGACTCTGACATTTACTGCACCTCAGCAGGAGCGATGAACCTCTTTAAATCACAGCAGAGGTGTGTGTTTCACGGGCTCGTGCGTAACGAGATCGGCACACACACACACACTGACTCTGACCCCTCACCTAAATATAAAAGCTAGTAACGGGTCAGATGATGTAACACGATCCCGAAAACACCAGTGTGGTCTGACACCTCTGAGAGCAGGACCAACACAAACACACACACATACACACAGTCTCGTGGAAAAAGACCTCTAGAAATATTTATGGTGGTTGAAGATCGCGAACTGAAGAGTGTTGGGAGAGATTGCGAACTGAAGAGCGGGGATAGGAGGGGCACTTACGTTCATTTTGGAAGGGCACTTTATATCCTAGACTCAAAAGGGCATGTACACTGCACAGGTTGAGCCCTATGTGTGCACGTGCCTGCCTGTTGCACACATTTTACAACAGCAAACTTGATTATTACGTCAAAATGAGAGTACAGTTACTAGCCATAGCAGAGAAAATAGCAACTTTTCATTTCAGTTGGTCTTAGTACACAATGTAACTACAGAAGAGTCAAGGTTTAAATAGAAAAATTATCTAAACACTTTTACCTTCATTTTTGAACGAGATGTTAATGGTCTAATTCGATTCAATGATCTATGCTAAGCTAAGCTAAAAGTGTTCCTGCCAGACCCAGAAATCGGCTGAATGTATTCAAAAATTGTAAAACTCAACTATTTAACTCTATGGGGGTTGTATATGCCTACTTAAAAAAAGTGTAGTGTTCCTTAACTAAATTAAACTAACATTCAGTGTAGCACCTTCTGTCAGTATACTTGTGCATAGTGTTTTTTCAGCTAGATTTGCAAGCAGGTTTCTTGAAGTCTATTGAAGACTCTTCACTTCTTCTATAAATTTAGTTTATCTCAGTTTATTCAGTTTATTCTTGATAATGCTAACATCAGATCTCTGTGGGAATCACTTATGGCAAATACAAATATTCCAATAGAAACAGCGGGGGAAATAAGTATTGAACACGTCACCATTTTTCTCAGAAAACATATTTCTAAAGGTGCTGTTGAATTGATATTTTCCCCAGATGTTACTAACAACCAAAGAAATCAATATATATGCAAAGCAAACAAAACTGATTAGTTTACAAGTGAAGTTATGCATAAAAAAATGAAATGACAAAGGGAAAAAGTATTGAACACATAAAGAAAGGGAGGTGTAGAAAGGCAGTGAAAGCCCAGACAGCAGCTGAAATCTCCTCAGTTCTTCAGCAACCCTCTGCCCATCCTCAGTGTAAATGAATATCAGCCGCTTCAGTCCAACATCTACATTAGCAGGAGGATGAAGATGAAGCCAGGGTGGACATTTCAGCAAAACAATGATCCAAAACACAGCCGAGCAAACTATCAAAAGCTTTCAGAGAAAGAAAATCAAGCTGTAGAATGGCCCAGTCAACCACCTGACTTCAATCCAATAGAGAATACAAAATAAAGCTCAGATTTGATAGACGAGACCCACAGAACCATCAAGATTTTTACACGCTTGAAGTCTGTGAAAAACTCACACCTGAGCAATGCATGTGACTTCATCCTCCATATGAGAGCTGTCTTTAAGCTGCAGCACCAGAAAAAGCCTTTTATATAAAGTATTAAATACGTTTCAGTAGTTCAAGACTTTCTCCTTGTGTCATTCCATCATTATTACAGAACTCATTTTTTGTTTTGTTTTATTTTTATTGTTTGGGTTTTTACCAAAATCTGGTTCAATTCCATGTCAATAGACCCTTTAGAAATATTATTCCCATGAAAAAGCACAATGTGTTCAATACTTATTTCCCCCCAATGTAACCCCCAATTAAGATAACAATTATTTTAATATATTGAAATATTGAAATATTTTCCCTCAAGGTGAATATTTTAAAATATTTTAATATATTGAAATAACTGACTTAAACCTATTTTTGGTAAGTGGAAATACTAGTGGACTAAGAATTTTGCAGAGTACTAGTCAGACTGAAATATCAGAGATGAATGAGTGGGAAGAGAGAGACATCAGCGGTGTGTGTGTGTGTGTGTGTAAGCGAGCATGAAACGTCCTGCTCTCTGATGTGAGACGCTCAACACACGCTGACCTCACTCTTCCCATCAGCCACTGCATGATGAATGAGCATCTCCCATGATTCCCTCTCCTTCAGTTCCTCTCACTCCACCTGCACGACACAATGATTAATGTCTATTCTGTGCTGCTTCGACACAAAGAAACACACACACACTAACTCAGTGTTTCATCTTATTTTACTAGTACAAATATCTAAACATTCCTAAATCAAGAT
>CAIGQZ010032675.1:959505-970669 GCA_903798205.1 Danio tinwini
TGATTTAGGATTTTTTGGAATAAAAACATTGAGTTGATAACCCATCTGAATGTCTTTAATGTGTAGGTACATTTTACCCTCTCTAAGTAAGTAATTGTTATTAACTAACTGATATTAATAAACTTAGATTTAAAAAGGTAATTTTACCTAATAAGTAGCTGTTGAATATATACATAAATGTGAGGTATTTTTTACCCAATTTATGTAAGTATTTAATAACCTTTTACCTCAGATAGTTTATACTCAATATATGGGATTAAATATAACCCCACCAAAGTCGATGCAAATTGTTACCTCCGATTTATTGGGTAAATTCTATAGATTAGTTTTTACAGTGTATAGTACTTGCTATTGTTACAAACTCTAATTTATAATATTGTTGCACTCAATTTTTTAAGAGTTATCATCTATATCAGGGGTGCACAAACGTTTTCTCATATACCACACAATACGGTTTCATTAGATAATGTTGGTTAACGTTTTTGCTAGCGTGAACTAACACTAAACAACTGTATTTTCATTACTAACATGAACAAATACAGTAATAAGTGTATTGTTTATTGTTTGTTCATGATAGTAAATGCATTAACTAACATTAATAATACATCTTTATCATAAAGTGTTACCAATTCACTATTATCTGCATTATACTTTAATTACAGTAATGTTGAAGATACTAAACTTCACTTTCACCACTAGTAAATACTCATATTCTTACATCAGACATGGGAATCACCGGCCTGAACTTTCCCCTCAGACTTCCTCATCGCTGTCTGATTTTCTCAGTTTACAATGAATTACACACACAAACTGAATTACCCTCCTTTTTAGAGGAAGCATGTTTGGTGTTAAATATATAAACAAAAGTGACGTCATTTTAAATGAGATTTTAGGGATGCCCGATATAGCGTTTGCAATCAGTGTTGGGTAGTTATGTTTAAAAGTGATATATTGCAATCATGAGTCACTAAATGTGTTACTTTTTAAGAAAACTAATGTGAAAGTATGTGTTATGTTAATTTTTGACATTTTTTTAAGAGTAAAACAGGCTTAAAATTGGAATTAGTATTGTCCAATAATAAATCACGAATGATTACATCCATGATAAAGGTTTGTATTTACATAAACAAAAGTAAACATTCATTCATTAATTTTATTTACTGCTTAGTCCCTTTATTAATCAGGGGTCGCCACAGCGGAATGCACCACCGACTTATCCAGCATATGTTTTACGCAAACATATGCAACCCATCTCTGGGAAACATCCATACACACTCATTCACACTCATACACTACAGACTATTTAGCCTACCAAATTCACCTGTACTGCATGTCTTTGGACTGTGGGCAAAACCGGAGCACCCGGGGGAAACCCATGCGAACGCAGGGAGAACATGCAAACTCCACACAGAAAGCCAACTGACCCAGCCGAGGCTCGAACCAGCGACCTTCTTGCTGTGAGGCGACAGCACTACCTACTGCGCCACTGCATCACCCCTAATATTAAAATATTTATAGCTATAGTGCATGTGTTTGGACTGTGGGGGAAACCGGAGTATCTGGAGGAAACCCACATCAACACGGGGAAAACATGCAAAACGCCAACTTATCCAGCATATGTTTTATGCAGCGGATGGCCTTCCAGCTGCAACCCATCACTGGGAAACACCCATACATTCTCATTCACACACATACACTACAGCCAACTTAGCTTACCCAATTCCCCTATAGCGCATGTGTTTGGACTGTGGGGGAAACCGAAACACCCGGAGAAAACCCACACGAATGCAGGGAGAACATGCAAACTCCACACAGATACGCCAACTGACCCAGCCGGGACTCGAACCAGCGACCTTCTTACTGTGAGGCGTCAGTGCTAACCACTGAGCCATCGCATCGCCTCAAAAACAAAAGTCCCAAAGATAATGAACAGCAGCTACGCTAATTATTATCTTTATTCTCTATTTGCACCTGGCGGTACTCATCCCGAGGCCCTCAGACAATGCAGCACCACTGATGCGATCCAAGACCAGCGACAAGATAATCCCAAGGTCTTCATAATCCTGGACCAGGCCGCATCCTGAACAGCTGCTGTATTGGTCATGTAGGAGTAGAGAGCATGAGACTGACTCCTGTGAAGCTCCAGGGGCAGACTGGAGAGTCTTCGCTGATGTCCAGCATTCTCCAGCCTCCGACGCTTAGACTGCAGCTCTGCACAAGATGTTTGGCCATAGGAGAAATGGTCGTGCCCAACTGAGCCTGGTTTCTCTCAAGTTTTTTTTTAAATTCTTCACTTTCGTCAATTGGTGAAGTTTTTTCCTCGCCGCTGTCGCCACTGACTTGCATGGTTCGGGATCTGTAGAGCTGCGCATCGATGGATTTGCTCTTCAGTGTTTGGACTCTCAGTAGTGATTATTAAACCACACTGAACTGAGCTAAACTGAACTTAAACACTGAAAACTGAACTGACACTGTTTCAATTTACTATAATCTTCTATGTGAAGCTGCTTTGGCACAATCTACATTGCAAAAGCGATAGAGAAATAAAGGTGAATTGAATTAAATAATTGAAATTCAAATAAAAAAGGGAGGCATTCAGACACCAAATATGGCTTCATAATAACTTACAATCGAGAGCCAATGCTTTGAGAGACTTAAAAGTGACAAAATCTTATATAAGGAGAAAGATTTTGAAAGTCTGCATTTGTGGATGAAGAATTTACCATTTAAAATGATAATATTAATGAAATTGGTAGTTTTTTTATCATAATTTTTAAAATAACAAATAATTTCACCACATCTGGCTTCAAAACACAACATGTTTTCTAATAAAATCGATGTTCTTGTTTCCGGAAATCAGGTCAGTGGTCCACAGATCATAATTTCACTTCACCTTTGATATTTGGAAGTGACGGTGTATCACAGTGGATTTTTGTGAAGTTGATTCTTCTTTTCAGTTCTGTGTTTTAAGAACATGTTTCTTTAAAAGGAATACATTGTTTTCTCTGTTGTGTCCAATCAGAGAGCACGGATCATTGGTTTCTTGGCAGAACTTGCGCTAATTTACTCATATTTCATCATGTTTATGTTTTTATCTCCACACTATGTTACTTACAACCATTTACAAAGCTATGTTAAACTTTATAATCTTATTAGGCTATTAAAGTTATAAAACAAATACATCATTAATGTACATTTAAAAAGGCGTGACACAAAACAGATATCACTTTCACTTACATCCCGAATGCATAAGCACTATGTTTATAGCTAATTAATACCCTTTTTAATTCCATCATGTTACTTACAACCATTTAAATAGCTATATTGTGTAAAACTTTACATTCCTATTATGCAAGTTTAATATATGATGTACATTTGAATAGACACAATATTTCACTTAAATTACCTCAGAAATGCAAAATCCCTATGTTTAAAACTCATTAATGTTACTTAAATATGTATTGTGCAAAACTTTATAATCCTATTATGTACATAAAGTTTAATAATATATTACTAATGTACATTTAAAAAGATAAGACACACACTTTCACTTGAATTACCTCACGAATGTATAATGCCCATGTTTATAGCTAATTAATATCCTTTTATATCATCATATGTATTTGTGTAAAACTTTATGTTCGTATTATGTACATAAAGTTTAATAAAATATCACCAATGTACATTTAAAAAGATAAGACACAAACTTTCACTTAAATTACCTCACGAATGCATAAGTGTAAGGCCTATATGTTTCTAGCGATTAACTTTCTGCTTTATAACGAGCATTTATATGAATATATTTGATATATTTGTGTAGCTATTTCATATTTTTATTTAAAACTAAAGGATTAATGCTGATATTTACTTCCGCTCTGTTTAATAAAACACTTTCGATAGTAACACGATGGTCGAAGTTTGAGTCTCTCCATCAACTGATGACGTTTTGCTCAGCAGCCAATCAGATTTGAGAATCCCAGACGCGAGTGACTGAGGTTCAGGTTCTAGAAAACCGGGGGCTTTCCGTCACAGACATCCTGATAAACGGGTTTGGGAGGCGAATAAAACCGTTGGATAATCACAGAGACGGTCATTCAGTGTTAAAGGACGTAAACACGCACTTTTTTACTCTCTCTCTCTCACACACACACACACAGCAGTGATGGAGCAGGACCACCAGAACGAGTCTCTGATTCATCGCGTCCCCAGTGCAGAGACCATCCTGGGTCGAGGTGATGCAAGGTAATTCAGTAGATTTACTGTAAAGTTTGTATCTCATGATTAAAATAGCTAAATGATATTACAATATATTATTTAAAGAGCATTAAGACATTTCTAAGGAGTTCAAATAATGATTTTAAAGAACTTTTTGGTACTCAATGACGTAAAAATGTATGTTAAATCATAATTTATGTATTGTAATGTGTTTAGCTCATGATAACATAGCTAAACGATTCATTATATATCATTACACAGCATTAGATCATTTCTAAGAAGATTAAATCATGATTTAAAGAACGTTTTGGTACTCAATGACGTATAAATGTGTATATAAAATCATAATTTATGTATTGTAATGTGTGTAGCTCATGATAACATAGCTAAACGATTCATTATATATCGATACACAGCATTAGAGCATTTCTAAGAAGATTAAATCATGATTTAAAGAACTTTTTGGTACTCAATAACGTATAAATGTGTGTATAAAAACTATTTATGTATTACAATGCGTGTAGCTCATGATGAAATCGCTAAATGATTTAATATTATTTCATATTAATGCATTATAGTAATTATAGTATAGCATTTCTGAAGGTAAATGTTCGTCTATGCATGATTTTAAAGAACTTGGTATTTAATGACAGTATTGTGCGTATAAAAACTATTATGTGTGTAGCTCATGATGAAATCGTCAAATGATTTAATATTATGGCATATTAGTGCATTATAGTAATTATAGTATCGCATTTCTGAAGGTAAGTGTTCGTCTATGCATGATTTAAAATAACTTGTTGGTATTCAATGACAGCATTGTGCTTATAAAAACATTATTTATGTATTGCAAATGTTTGTAGTGCATGATAAAATCGTTAAATGAGCCAATATTATTGCATATTGTAGGATTATTGCATTATAATATAGCATTCCTGATGGTAAATGCACATAATTTAAACGTTTTAGTACTGAAGGATAGTTTTGTGCATATATCAACATTGTTTATGCATTGCAATGTCTGCAACTCATAATAAAATAGTTAATTGTTTCAGTATGTACTATTATTAGATGGCATTATTACATGATAATAATTACAATATAGTATTTCTGAGAGTTATTTATCAACAATGCATTATTAAGTTATTGGAAGTAAAATGCCAGTATTGTGCATATAAACATTAATAATAACCCAATAGCCTAGCCTAATAATTCATTATTAACTTAATGTTATTACATAGCTGCATTGTAGAAGTAAAAACAGAAGTAAATCGGTGAGGTTGAAAACTATTTCTGCATAGCTACCTGTGACGTCAGAGGCGCTGGAGTTAATGATTGGTTGTTTTTTATGAAATGGACGAGAGCTGCTTTGTTTTTTAAATCCTTTTCCACGATTGTAAAACAGTAAAGATTTGATAGATTTAATTAATAAATGACAATTATTTAGACCTCAACATTGACATATTGACATTTACATCAGAATTCTTGTGTGTAATTGTTCTAGGCCTATTTCTGAAATGAATTATGAATGTTTAACACTACTTTTTAGGAAGTATTTTAGATGTTTATACATTTTTACATGGCCACTACTTAATTTGAACTAGCTCTGCTGTGTGACAAATGCAAATTTTAAACTATAAATGTTTTATGTACTTAATATGAGGACACAAATATGTATTCTAATTCTAAATATGTAAACATTTCACATATAGTTACAACTAATAATAATCATTGTGCTAGAACTAAATCATAAAATAAATTGTACTTAATACCAAATGTTTAAAAATTGGATCTGTTATTTTAGTATAATTAAAACATTAGAGTTTTTATTTATTTATTTATTTATATTTTAAGTTTTAATTGCTTTAGTAAATGAAGTTAAACAGTTAAAAATAGCTGAAATAAAGTTCCCTTTTGTTGGGATAGTTGCAAGATTATCATTCTAGTTATCATTCTCAGCATTTATCAAATTTTAAACCATCCAACATAATCTTTATTGATATATCTTCATAATCTTTGTTTTTTTGCTTGCATTTTTATCCAAAGAAATGTGCGAAATAAGATTAATTCATATTCTGCATTAATTTAGATTTCCTTTTCTTGTGCCCTTTTGGGTTTTTTTGTTCTTATTTCACTCCTTTCGTTCTATAGCCTTGTTATACTACATTGAAAAAGCTGTTGCAAACAAATTGTTTTATGTTTGTATTTTATTATGAGTAATTTTCAACTTAATTTGTTTATTTATGTTCAGCCAAAAAAACTAATTCAGCCAAAACAAATTGTTTACAACCACATAACTTTAAAAGATTTTGTAAATCCAAGGAATAATCTTTAAATCATTTTTTCAGTGTATTTTAAATGTAATTTAAATATTTCCCTTCTTAAATTTTTTTTATCTTTGTATAGTTTGTACTATATTGTTGTCTCTTTTAATGTAATTGCTTTGTAGTTATTGCATTGGAAAAGATTAATTGAAGCAACACTAGATTTATTTAAAAGATCCATAAATCTATTTCTCTCTATTTCCTCAAATGAACAGAAAATCAAACATTCAAAACAGTTAAACATCATTATTAAAAAAAATTCCATTTAACGCACAGGGGAAAACACTTGTTGGTGGACAATCATTTATTAAAGAAACCCAACGCCTACTGCTGCAAACATTAGCAGTGACCTTCACTCTGGAAACTCCCTCACAGAGCAGAAAGTCCAGAGTTTTATATTTATTAGATTTTTCTTATTAATGCAAATAGAATACAGAGTTGACATGTAAACAGTATGTGTATACAATACACAACATATTAATTACATACATTGTCAATAGAGAAAGAGAGTAAGAAAAAAAACATTAACATGAACTTGAGGGTAAGACATTTAAGGCTACGTTCTCACTGCAAGTCTTGGTACTCAAATTAAAAAAAGAAATTTCTCAGATGTGATTTTATTTTTTGCATGTTTGTCCAGTATTAGATTTCCAGTGTGAACAGATCATGGTCCTAAACTGACCCACATGGGCAAAAGTCTAGTAGACAATATGTAGGCCTATATTGAATGAAGTGGATAAAACATGTTGTCAGATTCTGTTTAATATGGTTATTGGCATTTTCACAGACATTTTGTGGTGTGTAAATGGTTATTTTGCTAGTGCAATGAATGATTTCGGTGTTTGAAACCTAAAATAAGTCTTTTGTGATTATTTGGGATTTATAGGATTGCAGTTTAGTTCATGTATTAAATATTTAAGTGAATATAGCTATCTTGTGTAGGCCTATTTGTTTTATTAATAAACATTTTTCTTATGGACATATTTTTAATGTTAAATCTAACATACAGTTGAAGTCAGAATTATTAGCCCCCGTTTATTATTTTCCTCAATTTCTGTTTAACGGAGAGCAGATTTCAACACATTTCTAATCATAATAGCTTTAATAACTTATCTCTTATAACTGATTTATTTTATCTTTGCCATGATGGCAGTAAACAATATTTTACTAGATATTTTTCAAGACACTTCTATACAGCTTAGAGTGACATTTAAAGGCTTAACTGGGTTAATTAGGGTAAGTAGGCAAGTTAGGATAATTAGGCAAGTTATTGTATAGCGATGGTTTGTTCTGTAGACAGTTGAAAAAAATATTTGCTTAAAGGGGCTAATAATATTGACCTTAAAATGTACATAAAAATGTAAAACTGATTTTATTCTAGCAGAAATAAAACAAGTAAGACTTTCTTCAGAAGAAAAAATATTATCAGACACACTGTGAAAATTTCCTTGCTCTGTTAAACATCATTTGGGAAATATTTAAAAAAGAAAAAAAATCAAAGGGGGGCTAATAATTATGACTTTAGCTGCATATGTTTTTAAAGGTTAATTGTTAATGATTGGTTAAAGCGGCAGTTCAAAAAAAATATCTTTGTGGTAAAGTATTTGCCCTGTGTGCTATTGTACTATCTGAGGAGTAAAGGATGTTTGCAGCACATAATGATGTCGATAGAAAATTATGAATTCCAACATGACCGTTCATACTGCGGTCAGATCGCAAAACATCAGATCTGTGTCTGATTTACTATGAAAGTGGCACAAATTGTAAAGATCAGATTCCATGCGGTTTGGGCAATTTACAAAAAACAGATCTGAGTCACATGTGGGCAAAACAATCAGATTTGAGCCACATTTCCCTGCAGTGTGAACGTCAAATACAGTATAGAAATAAAGTCATTCCTAAAGTTAGACATAGTTCTGTTTGATTTCTTATTTTCAGATAACAAAATTGCATTCAAATAATGACTAAAGAAGGTCCAGAGGTTTAACAGTGTATTTGTTATTGTTTTGTGGCGCCATCTGCAGGAACAGCAATGCCAAGGCTCTGAAGATCACCGGATTGACCGTCCTGGCCTGTCTTCTGCTAGCGGGACAGGCGCTGACCATGTACATGGTATGGGGTCAGAAGGACCACATCAACGCTCTGACCAGCGGACAGGAGAAGCTTAAGACTGAACTCACCAGGAAGATGTCAGGTGCGAAAACAGACACAAAACCCCTTAAAAAACATTATGCAAATCTGCATAATTCACACTCTTTCATGTTTCGGTCACTTTAACCAATGCATGCACAAGATACTTCTGCACATTCACTCAACATCTCATAAAAACAGCATTGTGCGTTTATGAAGTGTGCTTCTACACATAGGTGAGTGGGCTTGACAAACCACCTGTAGAAACACTCTTTTCTCTCTGTGTGTATAAACAACCCTCCCTCTTCTCGCATTTAAATCTCTGAGCAGTTCCTTTGTATAATTAGCACTTGTGTGTACTGCCTCTTCATGTTGAATCACTGAATGCCTCCTAAATTGTAAGTCGCTTTCAACAAAATCGTCTGCTAAATGACTAAATGTAATGTATTGAACAAAAATAGATGCTGTAAATCTAGATTTAAGATTTTATTTTGGTCAAATACAACTACAAGTTATCAATAAAGTCTGTCATCTTGGTCTGTATACTCCATCAGATGCTACAAGTGAAAAGCAAATGTTACTAATATATGCTCAAAGTGTGCTGTAATCAGGGCCGGAACAAGCCGAACTGCCACTCTAGGCAAAGGACTACCACGCCGCCCTCAACCCGAAAGTAAAAACGAAACTGACCAGTTCATAAAATGAAGGGGGGGAGGGTTGTGTTGATGTTGCGGATGAAAGTCAGTGCGTTGGGTTGGGCGGCAGGGCGCGTTTGCCGCCCTCACTATTATGCCGCCCTAGGTCGCCTCTATGGACGCGCTGGCCCTGACTGTAATGCTGCTGAAAATCACTGATAGAAAGTTTATGAAGCTCTCAGATGGTCAAACAGCAATTCATCTTTTATACATAATTCAAAAATTGGTGTCTGAGACGCAATGCTGAGTAAAAGATTTGTTTTAATGTGTGATATGACTAAACAGTCATCGTAAACAGCTATTTAGAGATTTTTGTCAATTGAAACTTGTAGAATCTCCAATCCAGACATCACAACTTGTCAAATACAATAACCAGAGACTTTTTGCAATGAAAGTAATTCAATAGAATGTTTTTCTTTAAATACACAGATTTTTTTATTAAGCAAAACACACACATATGACCATATTAGCATAATAAATTAAGTTAATAAATTATAAAATATAGGTCTCAAAATATTTTTGACAAATGCAAATGAAAGTTAAAGAGTTGTACAAATTAAGAGCAAAGTTAAACCTGTTCATCACTTTGGTTTACTTCTATCTTTCAGCTGGAGCTCCAAAGGCCATGTCTCTGCCCATGAACAGCATGCCGCTCCTGAAGGACTACTCTGACTCCACATCTGACCAGACCTCCGACAAGAGCAAGAGCGTTCCCCTCATGGTCAGAAACAAACCATAAAATATAACACTTAATAGTGTTGCATAATATTCTGACATTCAATTCTGAATATCTCATTCTCATTTTAGAGACTGCGCCCCATTTACTCCAACCAGAGAGAGGGAAGCGGACAAGTAGATGGTACAGCCAGCAAACATACAAAACACAGAACAACTTACATTAAACAAATATCATAATAATATGTACATAATACAAACATAATCACACATAACAATCATAAATTAAATAAATCATAAAAAAATATATGGATTCAATTCTGTCACCTTTTACCCCATTTCCAATTGTTCCTTGTTATCAAAACAATACACATAACACAAATACATGCACATAAATATCATAACAAATATCATAAAATAAATCATAAAAACTAAATATGGATTCAATTGTGTTACCTTTTACTCTATTTCCACTTGTTCCTAACCACAAAACATTCATAACAATATACATACCATAAATACATATACATAAATATCATAACAAATATTAAAGAAATCATAAAATCTAATTATTGATTAAATTGTAAAAAATTCTGTCACCTTTAACTTGTTCCCTACCAAAATCAATCATAAATATCATAACAATGGTACATCAAATAAATATATACATAGATATCATAACAAATATCATAAATAAAAGAAATCATAAAAACAAAATATAGATTCCACTTGTTCCAAACCTGTTTGATCTGTTCTGTTGAACACAATAGAAGATATTTGAAGAATGTTGAAAACTGGTAACCATTGACTTCCATAGTATTTATAGCCTTACTATTATAGTCAATGGCTAATGTTTTCAGCAGAGAAAAAAAAAGAATTTCGCAAAGCCAAATCACTTGATGTAGAGTAAAGTGCAAATAAAATTTCATTTTTGGGTGAACTATCCCTTTAAATAATTTTTTATACAGACTTATATATATCGAATATAAAAAAATAAATGTAGATTCAATTGTAGTTCACCCAACAATGAAAATTCTGTCATCTTTTACACTCTTTCCACTTGTTCCAAACCTGTTTTATCTGTTCTGTTGAACACAATAGAAGATAGTTTGAAGAATGTTGAAA
>CAIGQZ010032675.1:984130-999632 GCA_903798205.1 Danio tinwini
ACAAATTATTTTTTATTATTTATTATAATGATTATAAAGATTTTTTATAACTATATAAGATTTTTTAAAGATTCAAGATTTATTCAAACTTTGATGCATCACTTGCTTTTGTTCATATCTTGGACAGTTCTGCCTAGCAAAGTTAAATATTAATGACAACAGGACAAGGGTTGGTCTACAATTATATTTTTATTATGGAAACAACAAAAGCAAAAAAAAAAAAGTACACTTACTAAAAATACTGACGTTTTATTTATTTTGCCCTCTCAACAATTGACACATTACTGTCAGGCTAGTTTTTGTCCTCTACTTATAAGCTAAAAAGGCAATACTGGTCCAACATTCCTGACCATTATCACCAATAAAGTCTAGAAATAGGGCATCAGTAGCCTATATTGTAATATCAAATATTCCTTTCCAGTTATCAAAGAAATAATTTGTTACTTAATTATAGTTTGTAACTATTAAATTGTTTTAAATTCAAAATTGTAACATCAGTGTAAAACCTATGACCTATGGTGGAAAAACATATTCAGTAATATTTAAAACAACCAGGTCTCCACTTTTGCATGGTCTCTTTTTGCTTTTAACAAACTTATCCCTAAACTTTTACAAAAACTTTCCTCCTTTATCAATGCTGTTGCTATTTCTAACCAAGAATTATTGGTCATCTGGTTATCTCTATGATGATCACACATGGACGGATCATAAGGATGTCTGTACAGGGGTACCTGTTTCAGACTAAATCTCTTCAAAGTGATTCATATTCAACTCAAATCAAATGTGGGGCCGCGCGAACTGTTCGCTCGAGTCTCAAAAAATTTAGTGGCCTCCGCCGATCGAAATCATGTCGCACGCACCCAAAGCGAACCGCCGCAAAAACAGCGATGATGTCACATTCGCCGCGCGCACTGAGTACAACAACAGAAAGCTGATTGGCTATTGCATGTTGGTCTCATTTGTAGTTTACAAATTACATTTGGACTAGTGAAATAAAGAACTACAACACCACGAAATCCAAGCAACAGCAACAAAAAAATAATTTAAATGAGCTTTAGATGTAGCGTTACATGAACATCAAAAAAAATAAGACCTGTGCAAAAATATTTAAGACCTATAGCAGTGAATTTAAGACTTTTTAAGGCCTAAACCCTGTACATCATGTAAGAACTATCGAAAATGTAAAGTTGTCATTTGGCTGATATGGCTAGGAACGGATAATAATTCAATTCAGTGCACTGTAAAAAAATAAATCTTGCTTAATTTTTTTTGTTAAACTTTTTCCAGTCATCTTTGAATTCAATTGAATTGAATTGAATTGAATCTTAACTTACATCAAACTGAATATGAAAAAATATGAAGTTAAACTTAGTACAGCTTAAAAAATTTTGTTAAAACCTATTTAAATAAGCTTATTAAAACTTATTAAAATAAGTTAAAGCAGCATAAAAATAGTTGTCGTTGTCACCGGATGTCAAAGGAGCGAAAACAAGAGGTTGGATCCAACTGCAATTTTTAATGAAAAAAGATTATTCGTGCAGGCAAAAACAAAGTGGTGATCAAAGTACAAAAAAGTAACCAAACGATCATCAAAACATAACGAAAAAAACTACAGGATATGTAGACAACACTCTCTGAAACCATATACAGGTACCGACTATAGACTGTAAAAGATATGGACGTAGTATCCGTGACGTCACCCATAGGTTTCTGAACACTGCAAAAGAAGCTACAAGTAGGCGCGGCCAATCGTCGCCATTTTGTTAGCGTGTCATCACACTAATCGCGGAATACCAAATAAGGGAAAAGAGGCGGAGAGTGAGCGGAGCTACAGACGCTTGCTGGATTCTCAGCATTTTGCTTAGACCTGGCTTAGACAGAATTTTTACTTTGGGAGAACGTTTAATACTTCATTACCTGTGACTCGTTTGTGTTCCTGTTTGGTTGTAGACTATATCAATAAAGTGTTTAGACTTTTAAAAACACTGTTGTAATACATTGAGCCACTAAACATTGTTCTTATGCCATTTTTCTACAGGAGGAAAACGTGAATTACTATCAAACACTTGACATATAGTCTGTGTTAGTAAATGCAAGGCTGTCTATAAAAATCCAGCACTAACACTGTATGACAACGCTTCAGATGACTGTTTATAGCCTACAGCTAATCAATCTGTTAGATTCTGGAGTGCATTACAGGTCTAAAGAACATTATAAATGATAAATCATCTTAAATAAAACAAATACATTTATAGAGATGGTATATAAGTATATAATTTCACTCACCTGGGAAATGGAGGCAACTTGAACGGTTTGTAAGCACAATTAAGTCCACACAGCATGCTATATCATCTGATAATTGCAGGAAATAATTCCAATAGGCAAATTACTGTGTAAAGAAACATAGCAGCAAGACCTAGCTGTCACTCAAGTGGCCACGCCCTTAATTATGCAAACTTAATATAACTTAATAAAAACTAAATGGATGAGTTATAAAAAATTCACCCCCCTCACAGTTGTCATGAAGGGTAATCATAGCTATATGCACCAAAGTTATCTTTTGTACCAGGCTGTAAACATGTTATTATCAGCTGTAAAAATGGCCAATTTATCAATGCAAAAAGAAAGCACTTGGACTTCCTGGAGCCAGCCCCCCAAGGCGAGTCGATGAATTGCAGTTTTAGTTACTTCCGTATTGGCTTTGTGAGGGAGAGCGAGATAATGCCGCTTGGTACCGACAAACAAAAGCTGCGTTCCAAATGGCACACTATGCCCTTATGCACTATGTACTTATGCACTTGTAGTGTTGTCCCAAATGGAACACTAAGGTTTTTTTTACTAAGCGGAAGTTCAAACCGTTTCCCTGATGACGTTTGCCAAATGAGTAATGTAAACGACCAAACTATTGAATGATACCTGCCATGAGTATAACCGCATTCTCCATCGGGAGGCGCTATAATCACTCTAGTAGGAGAATTTTGCTGGGTTATGTAGTTCGTGAATGACATAAGTGTAATATTTTATTATTAATGTAATATAAAATATTTCCCAAATGATGTTGAACAGATTGAGGAATTTTTCACAGTATGTCTTATATTTTTTCTTCTGGAGAAAGTCTTATTTGTTTTATTTCAGCTAGAATAACAGCAGTTTTTAGTTTTTAAAAAGCAATTTAAGGTCAAAATGATTAGCCCCCTTAAGCAATAATATAAGCTGAACACTAGTATCTTGAAAAATATCCAGTAAAATATTACAGCATGTACTGTCATCATGGCAAAGATGGTCATGAGCTTTGGGTCATGACCGAAAGGACAAGATCTCGGATACAAGCGGCCGAAGTGAGTTTCCTTCGCAGCGTGGCAGGGCGCACCCTTATACACTCTCAGAGATAAAGGTACAGGAGCTGTCACTGGGGCGGTAGCTTTTCAAAAGGTACATATTTGTACCTGAAGGGTTCATAACGGTTCCTCCAAGGTACCTTTTAGGTACATTTGGGCACTAATATGCAGCTTTGAGGTACCACTGTGGACTATTTGGGTACAAATATGTATCTTTTGAAAAGGTACCGCCCCAGTGACAGCTCATGTACCTTTATTTCTGAGAGTGTACAGTAGATAGGGTGTGGAGCTCATTCGGGAGTAGAGCCGCTGCTCCTCCACATTGAGAGAAGTCAGCTGAGGTGGCTCTGGCATCTGTTTCGGATGCCTCCTGGACGCCTACCTAGGGAGGTGTTTCAGGCATGTCCCACCGGGAGGAGGCCTCAGGGAAGACCCAGGACAAGCTGGTGGGACTATGTCTCTCGGCTGGCCTGGGAACGCCTCAGGATCCCCCCAGAAGAGCTGGAGGAAGTGTCTGGGGAGAGGGAAGTCTGGGGTTCTCTACTAAGACTGCTGCCACCCCAGAAAAGCAGACGAAAATGAGATAAGGTGAGATCATGACAAAGATAAAAGAAATCAGTTATTAGAAATGAGTTATTAAAACTATTATGTTTAGTAATGTGTTGAAATTTTATTTATTTCCGTTAAACAGACATTGTGGGGGGGGGGGGGGGGCTTATACAGTGGGCTAATAATTCAGGAGGGCTAATAATTCTGTGCATCTTATTTGTTAGGCCTTAACATTTTTTTTAGTTGTCTTGTTCACACAAACAATAGAAATAAAGTAAATGATAAGTAAATCAAATGTTGTTTATTATAATGGTTATCATTACGATTTCATAAGCCATTTGAGCTCTTTAAATGTTCATCAGCTGGTTAAAAAATGGAGCAATATAATTTTTCTGGGCTGTAATTCTTTTTGTTGTGGTGAAGATTTCCCCAGTTTTAAACTATATCTTAATTATTTTCATTATCCTTATAGTGTGTGAATGGGCCCTTTAGTTTGTATATGTTTAGTGATTTTTAATGGTTATGAAATCAGTTCTTTGTCACATGAATTCATTGAAATTTTAAAACAAATAGAGTTACACTGATCTGATGAATTGTTTGGTCTGGTAATATGTTTGTTGGAATGTGTCAGCTGTGCTTCTCTTTTTCAACACAGAAATCCTGTTTCATTTCTCTATTCAATTTCCCAATAACATGATAAAAATCGGTGACTTCCTAAAAAGTTTCATTTGCATATTTGATATTATAATTAAAATGCTGCATGAAGGCAGGCGGGTGTTTTTTTAGTCGGGTGTTTTCTACACTCATACACTACGGCCAACTTAGCTTGCCCAATTCACCTATGTTTTTTGGACTGTGGGGGAAACCGGAGCACCCGGAGGAAACAAACGGCAACACGGGGAGAACATGCAAACTCCACACAGAAATGCCAACTGACCCAGCCGAGGCTTGAACCTGCGACCTTCTTGCTGTGAGGCGACAGTGCTAACCATTTTTGAGAAATGAGAAATATTGGTAACTTTTACTTTTTTTTTCAGAACTTATTTATTTTTTATTAATGCTTTATTATGAAATCCCACAAGCGGTTCATGATTTGTTATTCCATCATCTATTATGGTATTTATCATTTATTAACTCATCAGTATCATTTATCAACTCACTTTCATTTAATTTGATGTTCACGCTTTCGTTTTAATTATTGTACTTTAATACATTTGTTTTTTTTTACTACTCATTTTTTTCTATATTTTACAAATAGCTCTAGTTTTTAATTTTTTTTAATTTTAATTTTGAATTGTCTTTTTTATTTGTAATTTCAGTACTTCAAAAAACATTAAATTAATTTTTTTAATTATTAAATTAATTTTAAAGACATTTTAATTATTATTTAAAAATATTATTTCAATTCACCGTTTTGTTATACTTAAGTTAAACCAGATGAAATATATAAACTAAAGGAAATGTATTGCTCTGGAAGCTTTATGAAATAAAGTAATTTTAAGCTTTTTTAATGTGTACATTTATTTTAGTTCATGTTATTTTATTTCAAATACCCATTTTTTCATTGGATTCCTTTAATAATGTTATGGCTGCAGTGCAGTTAAACACACAGATGAAAGTGAACACTGAGTAATGAATATTTCAAAAGAGTGAAACTCAAGCTACATACACACACACACACACACACACACACACACACACACACACACACACAGGTTTCTTTTGAGAGGAGCTCGAGGACAGCATGGACTCGTCTGTAAGTAACTCAGTCAAACAATATGCATTTCTTATGATGTGTCAAGTGAATATGAGTTTAATCGTGTGTTAACACTGTGTTGTAGGTTGAAGGAGCGAGCGCAGAAGTATGTGAGACGGCAGACAGGAAGAAAGACCTACAGCAGCTCCTCAGACAGGAAATGGAGATGCACATCACTGGTAGATAAACATATTCTAATCTAGGCCATAGGTCAAATACTATTTATTTATTTATTTATTTATTTATTTATTTATTTATTTATTTATTTATTTATTTATTTGTTTATTCGTTTATTATTTATTTATTTATTTATTTATTTATTTATTTATTCGTTCATTCATTTAAGGTCATAGGCTGTGTCTTAAATACTTGGCAATGTCCAATATTATTTATTTATTTTTAATTTATTCATTCATTTAGTATTTTCATTATTAGTTTTTTTATTATTTATTAAAAAATCGAATTAATTGATTATTTAAAATTATTTATTATTTATTTTTTATTCATTTTTAATAACAATAAAAGTGATAACAATAAATAATAATATCAATAATAATAATGATAACAATAACAATAAGAGTAACAACAATAATAATAACAATAATTATAGCTAAAATAATAATAATACTAATGACAATTATAATAACAATAACTAGGGGCATAGCGGACATTTTAAAAGTGAGGGGCACAGCTTGTTTAATACCTAATCATCTTGTTTAATCCTGCTCCTCTTCACAGCGCAGTGCGACAGAATTTCGCAAGTTAACAACAGCTTAAGCAGCTTAACAATAATAATAATAATAATAACAATTATAATAAGGATAATAATAATAACAATAACAATAACAATAATAATAATAATAATAATAATAATAATAATAATAATAATAATAATTATTATTATTATTATTATTATAACAACAAGAGTAACAACAACAACAACAACATCAATTGGAGTAATAACAACAACAACCACAACAATATTAACAACAACAACAATAACAACAACAACAACAACAATAATAAGAAGAATAATAAGAATAAGAAGAATAAGAATAATAACAATTATAATAATGATAATAATAATAACAACAACAACAATTGGAGTAATAACAACAACAACAACCACAACAATAACAACAATAATAATAATAATAATCACAGTAATAATATTTTTATTATTTAAAAACATGCAGATTCACCCTGATTCTGATTCCCATTATGCTTTAACAGCATTTCTATGAACAGTAAACTTGATTGGCCATCGCAAACAGTCGGTCTGATTGTATGTGATTATTGGGGGAAAAATATCCCCTTTAGCATGTAGTGGTTGTAAACCTGTACTCACATGATGATGAAGAAGATGATGATGATGATAATGATAAAGGTTGATGTTGATGATGATGTCAGAGGGCAGGGCCAGCGTACAGAGGAATCAGGAGAGAATGAGTCGCATCAGGCAGCTGAAGGAAGAACTGCACAAAGAAGAGATCAAATTACAGGAGTCCGACCAATCACAGGCCACGAGCACGGTGAGCTATCAATCAGGAGACTCACAGTCTGTAGCCAGATCACACACAGTCCAGGGTCACTTATTAACTTATTATCCTTCAAACATAACTGTAAACTACAAAACAAAAAAGGGCAATAATATAACATTATTGCTATATTGATATTGATATAGATACTGATACCTAAATCAGCCTTTAGGGTTTTTTTTCCATTGTTTTGCGACCCCTTGGGTAATTAGGTTAGGGTTAGGGTTATAATAGCATCAGATGCAGCAGATTGATTTCATGGCACTAGGTTAACCTTTCTGACACCTTTTACAGCACTCAAATACATAAAAAGATTTAAACAAGGAATAGGCTTGGGCCTATTGGTGTGTATGCACCGTTGCGTGCATGTTTGGCATGTTTATAACCAACTTAGAGGATATTGGGGGTCTCGAGTCACTGGCATTGTTACAGTTGTATTACTGCACTGTAAAACTCAACAGTATCTATATCAAATGAAATGAGTGTAGCTAACTCAAAATTGATTGAAAGTTAATTCTACTCATTTGAAAAGAGTTTTGAACTCAGCGTTGAAGGTAATGAGTTAAATAAACACTTCTTACTTCAACTTTAAAGGAGTAAGTTTCCAAATTTCCTACCACAGCTATGCTGTTGACACTCAGATCTACTTAGCCTTATTGCCTAATGACTACAGCCCTATTGACACCCTCTGCCAATGCATTGATGAAAGGAACAGTTGGATGTGCCAAAACTTTCTTCAGTTAAACAAAGAGAAAACTGAAGTCATTGCGTTTGGGAACAGAGATGAGGTTCTCAAGGTGAATGCGTACCTTGGCTCTAAGGGTCAAACTACAAAAAATAAGGTCAAGAATCTTGGTGTGACTCTGGAGTCGGATCTGAGTTTCAGTAGTCATGTCAAAGCAATTAGTAAATCAGCATACTATCATCTCAAAAACATTGCAAGAATCAGATGCTTTGTTTCCAGTAAAGACTTAGAGAAACCTGTTCATGCTTTTATCAGCAGCAGGGTGGATTACTGTAACGGCCTCCTCATCGGCCTTCCCAAAAAGTCAGACAGTCAGACAGTTGCAGCTCATCAAGAACGCTGCGGCCAGGATTCTGACTAAAACCAGGAAATCAGAGCACATCACACCTGTCCTCAGGTCTTTACACTGGCTCCCAGTTACATTCAGAATAGATTTTAAAGTATTATTACTTGTCTATAAATCACTAAATAGTCTAGGAACACAATACATTTCACTCAGATCTCTAGGATCATATAAACTAGAAATTCCAAGAGTTCAGTCAAAGCAGGCTGAATCGGCTTTCAGCTACTAACAGCGCCCCCCGCTGCTGGAATCAGCTTCCAGAAATGATCAGATGTGCTCCAACATTAAGCACATTCACATCAAGACTGAAAACACATCTGTTTAGCTGAGCCCTTACTGAATGAACACTGTGCTATGTCCGACAGATCGCATTATTATGTTTTTTGCATCTTTTTTATCCTTTTACAACCTGTTTTAACACATTTTTATCTGTTTTTCTTTTTTCTTACACTTGTCTTCTTTTATTCTTGTTTATGTAAAGCACTTTGAATTGCCACTGTGTATGAAATGTGCTATATAAATAAACTTGCCTTGCCTTAAGTTCACAGTACTCATATAGATTATTTTTTAACTCAAATGGTTTGTAGCAATCGGTTTCCTCAAACGGTTTGAGTTGCCTTAACTCATTGGGTTTTACAGTACTCAGCTGGTTTGAGTTCTCTTCATTTATCTTGTTTTACTGTGCTCAGATTGCTTCATTTACTCAAATGGATTAACTTCACAGTACTCATTAGGACTAGTTTTTGAACCTGGTTTGTTGCAATCGGTTTCCTCAAATGGTTTGAGTTACCTTCACTTATTGGGTTTTACAGTGTGTACATAATTCCATGCAACTATAATTATAAAGAAAGGAGCAGGTATTTGAAGGTGTGTGTGTGTGTGTGTGTGTGTGTGTGTTTCTCAGGTTGATTATGAGAAAATCCTGGAGCGAAGAGCGAAACTGAGAGAGACTCATGAGAGACTGATTGAGAATGAACTGATGAAGATGGAGAGAGAGCTGCAGGAGGAGCAGGTGAGAGAACACGCATAACAAGACACAACACATTCTGTATACAGTAAATAACGACGAGAACATTAGTTTTAAGCAACAATGCTTTTACCACAGTTAACTTAAAGGTCACGTGAAGTGCTTTAAAGGGCACCTATGGTGAAAAATGTACTTTTCAAGCTGTTTGGACAGACATATGTGTAGGTATAGTGTATAGAGCGTCATATTGGGGTGATATAAACACACTCAGTCCTTTTTTTCAATTTAACAACATAAAAACGGTGGACCAATTGGAGCCGTTTTGAGAACGACCACAACTTGACGTAGGAGTGCCCCCCCCCCCACCAATATTGATTGACAGCTGCGTATTAACATGTCTCTATAGTAATGTTTTTATATACACAAGACAGGATGTGCGCAAATCAACCCTAAATAAAAGGTCTGTTCAGTTTAGGATCATCAATCATCATCAAATGTGATCAAGAGTGAGTTTTACAAGTTTAAAATGTTTTAAAACTGTGCATGTGTGTAATGAATTACAGCCATTTACTTCAGCTTTACTTCATCACCACTGCTGCGTGTCAGAACAATTATAAAAGACGCTTCACTCCCGGTTTGTGGACGTTAAATCAGGTTTATTTTGTACATTATCGTAACAGATATCCATACAGCAGTGGAGATTAACCTGTGTACTGTCACATTTGCGTGCAAAGACAGTGCAAAGCTAAACGCGCGCGCTGTATGTGTGTGCGTGTGTGTCTGCGCTGTGTGTGTGTGTGTGCGTGAACTTTGTAACCATTGTGTGTGACTCATCCTGCAGCTCCACACAACAAATGCACCAAATAATCATTGATAAAGCTTTTACTGTAGTATTTGTCACAAACGTTACGTGAGATCTGCTTCCTTTATGTCTGTCTGTTGTCTGAGGCAGCCGAGGGCGGAGACTGAGGCACGTGGAAACAATAGGCAGGGAGGACTAGCCTTAAAGGCGCAGTACACAAAAACAGCAAAAACCTATTGAGAGCTATAAAACACCTTCTAGTAAAAGCTATAATAAATAATCTGATGGGTGTTTTGAGCTGAAACTTTACAGACACATTCTGGGGACACAAAAGACTAAATCTGGAAAAAGGGGTAACCTATGTGCCCTTTAAATGTCCTTTTTTTGTTTGGTGTAATCTCAACCAAAACATGAAGGGAGAGGGCAAAAAGTATCACCTCCCCTTAAAAAAAACATGTGAAACATCTTAAAGGGGGTGGTCAGACAATAAGTCAGACAATAGACCAATTAGCATGTTTGTAAACATTCAGGATGCGCGCGCAGGGAGGTGGCAGAAAAAAACAGGAGCGCTAGCATTTACAGCGAGGGAATGACACTCGATGCGGTACAGAGTTTGTTGTTGTCTTAGAAATAAGATATATTGATTACATATTATATATATTATTTACATAATGCTTTCAGAGTATTATAACAGCTTGTCACCCAGTGATAAGCACAGTTATTCGGCAAAATTAACGTTAAAGTAAGCGGTGTTCGTCTGACAGGTCCATTAGCGATAGCACCCTCTCTATGGATATTGAATAAGACGAAATGACCAAGCATCTGGCCCCAAATATACAATCTCATTGAAGCTCCAAGGGATTTTACAAGAGAGAAGTTAAAGGCCTACAAGTGTTTGGATGCCAACAATTCTGTTCTGTGTGGTCATGTGCAAAAAATAATGTTCCCTGATTACCAGATTCAAAACTATGTAGAGCTAAAAACCGAGGTTCTGCCGAGCCAAAGACGAGGAAAAAAAGACGGAGCTAACGTTATACAAGGCCTATCATCAACAGCAAAACTGCATTCTGACAGCGAACTACACCTGTACGGCAGGCCCAGGGTATGTGAACTTACACATAAAGGTAAAGTTGATTTTAGATTCGCACATTCAGACTTTCTCCTTAATAATATAATTTAATAAACGTATTATTTGCAAACTCTAAATAGTGAAATCATATTAGCAGCCAATGACTATCAAGGTACAACATTGTTCACAGTCAAATAAACAGTGTTCATGTTGTTTTCAAGTCACACTTGCAGTTTTTTCAGACAGAATACTCAAAGTGCCGTGGTAAACAATATAGGGAGTGTCACAAGTTGTCACTGAATGAATGTCTGAAAATAAAACCAACTTTAATAACTTTCACGTTTCATTCTCAGCATTCAGTGTCCGCAGTTTAATTAACCATATGTAACTGTTTTGCTGAAATCATTGCTGCAATCAAAAACGAGTAATGTGTATGATTCAGCATAGCCTGAACTTACCTGATATAACATGAGAACTGCAGAGTCCAGCATTTATAATCAGGTCTTCACTTCATTCAGCTCCCTTTTAGCCAAATACATCTGCAGTCGGCATTAAAGCAGTGTGGTGTATGGTAAAAGTTAAGTTTTCTATTTTCCAATTTGGCATCCTACCGCAAAACACGACATGTTTGCTATTGCAGCCGGTCTTTTTTTGCGACCGGGGACCTGTGTGACGTCATGTGTGACAAAGGTTGGTAATTCGTCTATAGACAGCAATAATTCAGACTTCAACTGTGTGTTTTACATACACAACCATTCTCCACCAGTTTCCTCAGGGCACACCATAATAGCTTCATAGAGGCCTATATTCAATTGGACAATCTTCTATTGTCCACTTTAGGTGAGCCTGTGTGAATTGTAGCCTCAGTTTCCTGTTCTTAGCTGACAGGAGTGGCACCTGATGTGGTCTTCTGCTGCTGTAGCCCATCTGCCTCAAGGTTGGACGTGTTGTGCATTCAGTGATGCTCTTCTGCAGACCTCAGTTGTAATGAGTGGTTATTTGAGTTACTGTTGCCTTTCTATCAGCTGGAACCAGTCTGGCCATTCTCCTCTGACCTCTAGCAAGGCATTTGCGCCCACAGAACTGCCGCTCACTGGATATTTCCTCTTTTTCTGACCATTCTCTGTAAACCCTAGAAATGGTTGCGCGTGAAAATCCATACACACAAATACACTTTATTAGAGTATGGTTCAAAACAGTAGTATTTAGTCTATAAATGACTATAGTAATTTTTCATATTGGAGAGCTTAAAGGAGCTTTTTTTGACTGTCTCTGGTGGTGTGTGTGCAGGCTGGAGGTGTAGAGGGAGAGATGTTGTACCTGCGCAGAGAGAGACTCGTCCTGGTCCTCCAGATGGAGACTCTGCGCAGGGAGAACCAGCAGGCGTATGCAGATCTGGACGAGCAGAACCAGCGACACCAGCAGGAGCTCAACCTCCTCAGAGAAGAGAGTCTACAGGTCAACAAACACACCATTTACTTTCTGTTAAATAGCATTCAGCTCCGGTTTCCTCCACAGTCCAAACACTTGCGCTGCAGGGGAATTAGAAGAACTAATCTGGCTGTAGTGTATGAGTGTGTATGAAGGCACAATGTGTATAGAATATTTTCTTTCTGTTAAACAAATTGGGGAAAAAAATATACAGGGAGGTAATAATTCAGGAGAGCAAAATCCTGGAAGGACTGTCTAGTGCACATGTGTCAAATCCAGTTGCTGGAGGGCCGCAGCTCTGCACAGTTTAGCTCCAACCCTGCTTCAACACACTTACCTGTTTTCAAATCAAAAAGAAATCAATTAGCCTGATCGGGTGTGTTTAACTTAGGTTAAAGCTAAACTGTGCAGAGCTGCGGCCCTCCAGGAGCAGGATTTGACACCTGTGGTCTAGTGTATTGATCAGATGTGTTTTTTTTTTGTTGTGCTGTGTTTGCTCCAGGTGTTCAGGGCATTTCGTGATGTTCTGGAGGAGCAGAAGAGGATGTCGGAGAGCAGATACAGGACTCTACTGATAGACGCCATTCAGGACGCGGTTCATCTGTCCTCACAAAACCTGCAGCTCCATGAGGAAATCCACCAGCTCCGCAAAACATCTCAATCCCACTCAGGCCCGGATTAAGAATTCAGAGGCCCCTGGGCACAATGTCTTGTAGGGCCCCCTACAAGGCCGCACCCCTATAGTTGAATTAAAAAATACGATTAATATAATATTTTTTAAATAAAGCTAATCTATAATATTTTGCCCACATTTTTCAAATAAATGACATAGTACATATATAGTCAACAAAGATTTAACTGATTTTAAAAGCATTTAAAACACACTTTGATAAAAAAAATAGTAATATAACTAGTGAAAATTAATGGTTTTTAATATACTTGTTCAAGTTCACTGAAGCAGTGCTAAAAATTTATATTTAAGGGTATTTTTAATGTATAACTTCTACAAAGTTATAATGCATATGATTTGGATATAACACCTCTCCAGTCCAGTTGTATGAATCTGAGTCTTCCATAATACACACACTGATTAATGATTCCTGCTGTCTCTCTCGTGATGAAGAGGAGTAGGCAAACAGCACTTGATTATAAAGCTGAAAGTATCCGAAATCACACACACTGTACCAGTTCTCTCCTGTCTCTCTCCTCTTCAGGGGCTTTTTCTGTCTCTCTCTCTGTCCATGAGGTCGGAGAATATGGGTGAAGCAGGGCGACTAACATTGTAAATACAGATGAATTATATTACGATGTCGCAAAAATTTAACACCAGGTGGAAAATAACTGTTTATAGAATATTTATTATTATTATTATCCTTATTAAATACCTTGTGACTCATTTTATATACTTTATTTATATTTTTAAACAAAAACATTTCCTTTCTATTGAAAATAAATGTATTTCCAATCTGATATGTAATGGGGGGAAAAAAAGAACGTGTTCATCAGACGCTGGATTCGAACCGGGTTCATGATCGGTCGCCTCAAAACATGTTACCATGCTCTTTACGAGCTATGCCACACCCACCTGCGGTCTACTGCGCTCTTAAGTTATGTTGTCTCTGTTGATCAAACGGCACTGGCGGGAAGCACTCAACTAGCTTATTCCAACTAGGTGCGCTATTTGCACTTAGCCTAAATTGACACTCCAAAATCAGCACCCACCCCCTCGCAGGGGCCCCTGGGCCTGTGCCCATAATGCCCATTGGTTAATCCGGCCCTGATCCCAATGAATGACACTAACGGCTAAAATGGAGGGTTACACCTTTTCCAAAATCAAACAGAAGCACTTTGCAGGTGTATTTTCTAAACATTTCCAGGACTTTACAAGTGTAGGAAGTTAAATATGCACATACAGTGGTGTGGAAAAAGTGTTTGCCCCTTTACTGATGTTTATCACACTATAATATTTAAATTTGTGTATTGATCTGAAACATTAGTCAAAGATAACACAGGTAAACACATGAAGGTTTGAAATGAAGATTTATTCTTATTAAAGAAAAAAATCATATTTTGTCTAGAATAACTTTAAGTTTCCAGTATCAATTGATTTTTTTATATTGTTTATTAGTCCTAAAGCAGACCTCTTATGTCAGTCACTGCGGACCACAAAAGTCAGAAACTAATCATTTTTGTTCACTGGAATACACCAGAAATAAAAAAATTGTATGAAAAATGTGACTATAAAAACCTTACGAAAAAAAAAAAAATATATATATTATACAACAGTTCTGTCTGATTCTTGAATCTGATTGGCTGATAGCCGTGCGATGATCTGCAGTAACAGCACTTATACAGCCTCCTCACCCTTGTGTATTACTCCGCCCACACAAAGTGACAGCAGATCAATAAACTCACTACAGTTTGACAAGTTTTGCAGCTGTTGGATGACAATGTACTTTTGAGGTTTTTTAAGGTGAATGTAGTTGTTTAGATTGCAACTATGCAGTTTATTTATAAAAATAGTGCCTATTTAAAATATTTATCATTTCTGAGATACAGCATGTCGGCATCCATCAGAGCAAAGACTGTTGACTTTCCAACAACAAGAGGACGACAAAGACAAAGAAGAAAAAACTCAGCGTAATTTCAAACTACAGCTGATCAAATCATTATAAATCAGGCAAGTGACATTCTAAGTCGATCTCTCTCTTTTTTGTATGTTGTAGTGCTGTATTTATACCATAGTAATCTGGTAGTGTTTGCTTTGCTTTAACTTTTGAGGGTTAATTATTGTGATCTCCCGATTGCAACAGAGAAATACTGGGAAATCTCTGTAGACTCATGGCAGTTCATGCCGTTCAGCCTTATAAACTTAAAATGTGAGAAAAACTACCTGTTTTATCGTCACTTTAGACATTATGCTAGAGAATCATTCAAAAACTAGACTACTACACTATTCACTAC
>CAIGQZ010032675.1:1011744-1027059 GCA_903798205.1 Danio tinwini
ACACACACACACACACACACACACACACACACACACACACACACACACATACAAACACATACAAACACATACAAACACAAATATAAATATATATAATTTGTATTAAATATAAATATTTTATTTATATATGTTTATTCATTTATAATTATTTATTTTGGATGTGTTTAATAGCGATACATTTTGACATCACTAACACTTTAGTTAATACTCATTTTTATTTTACAGTGAAATACTATAAAAACTAAAAAGTAATTGTTAGTAATAATACTATAAAAAGTACTTTAATAATAATAATAATAATAGTACTTAATAATAATGCTACTATTTAATAATGCTAATAATAATAGTAAAAAAAAAGCTCCATATTTACCCTGCATATTTGTTGTACTTTTTTAATGACCATATATCTCTAATACAATTTATTTTGTATTTTAGTAATACATATGTAACATTTTATTTAACAATATTAACATTATTTAATAAAATAAAAAAATACAAAAATAATAAATTATATTATAAACATAATAATCATTGTATAATATTTAAATATTTAATTCAGTATTATTATTATTATTATTTTCTTTTTTTTATTAATTAATTTTCTTTTCGCCTTAGTCCCTTTATTAATCAAGGGTCGCCACAGCAGAATGAACCGCCAACTTATCCAGCATGTGTTTTATGCAGCAGATGCCCTTCCAGCTGCAACCCAGCACTGGGAAACAATTATTATTATGATTATAATGATTATTATTGATAATATTAAATTATATGTTAATGATAGACTCTGTCATTCAGAAAATATATTATTGGACATTTTTAAACAGTATCTCCTAGAATATTTTTATTATACATTAAGCTAAAATATTGTATATAATATTATGCATGCATGTATATTTTTGTAAGTTGTTTATTTTCACAAATTGTTACATTATTCTGAAGATGATATGATGAATGATAAAATTGAAAATATTTTAAATGATCTAAAATGGAATTAAATCATAAATAGATATTATTTTGTAAATATACAGCATTATAATAGCATTTTGTAGTATCATTGATGCATCGTCATAAAACACCACCTGCAAAAATGCAAATTCAATTCAATTCATCTTTATTTGTATAGCGCTTATACAATGTAGATTGTGTCAAAGCAGCTTCACATGGAAGTTTATAGTGAATTGAAACAGTGTCAGTTCAGTTTTCAGTGTTTAAGTTCAGTTTAGTTTAGCTCAGTTCAGTGTGGTTTAATAATCACTACTGAGAGTCCAAACACTGAGGAGCAATTCCATCGATCCACAGCTCTACAGATCCCGAACCATGCAAGCCAGTGGCGACAGCGGCGAGGAAAAAACTTCACCAATTGGCGAAAGGGAAGAATTTAAAAAACCTCGAGAGAAACCAGGCTCAGTTGGGCACGACCATTTCTCCTATGGCCAAACGTCTTGTGCAGAGCTGCAGTCTAGGCGCAGTAGCTGGACCTCCGCGAAGACACGTCTGTCCTTGGAGCATCACAGGAATCAGTCTCATGCTCTCCATCATGACTACCACAGCAGCAGCTCAGGATACGGCCTGGTCCGGAAACCTTGGGATCGTCTCGTCGCTGGTCTTGGATCACATCAGTGGCACTGCATAGTCTGAGGGTCTCGAGATGAGTACCCCCAGGTGGAAATACAGAATAAGGAGAATAATTAGTGTAGCTGCTGTTCATAGTGTATATAAACAAGAAGCAAAATCGTGTGTGGGGCACATCATGCGTCATACCGCTATGTAATGCACTAAGTGTATGCTTTGCTAAAAAGATAGGTCTTTAATCTAGTTTTGAAGAGTGAGAGTGTGTCTGAGCCTCGGACATTATCAGGAAGGCTATTCCAGAGTTTAGGGGCCATAAATGAGAAGGCTCGACCTCCTTTACTCGATTTAGCTATTCTAGGTACTACATGAAGCCCTGAGTTTTGAGATCTTAAAGAGCGGGTTGGATTGTAGCGAGACAAGAGGTTGGTTAGATAAACAGGTGCTAGATTATTTAAGGCTTTATAGGCAAAGCAAATATGGATTTTTTTTTCTTTAAACAAACAAAGGTAAAAACATCTTATTTTAAAATATTTGTATTTTTTAAAATGGCTCTAACTTAATAAGTCACTATAAAAGATTTAAAAGTCATATTATACTTTAAAAATAAAAAAATATTATATTTATATTAACAAACAAAAAAAGGTCTACTTGTGTAGTTTTAATCGCATTTAAGCGCATATGTCTAATTTTACATCTCTTTTTTTTTTCGTAGAGCAGCCAATCAGCAGCCACTTCCTCTCAGGATGTCCCAGGATTCCGGAAGATCCTCCCGAGGGCCAATTACGTGCTCCTGCCCAAGAGCCACACAGCAGGAGGAGATCAGACTGAGGGTGAGGGAGTGGATGTGGATGTGCTGGTGGACGGAGCTCCTGCAACCCCTGCACAGGAGACTCTGGTGTCCCCCATGACTCTGGGCAGTGAGGTGGAGCTGACGGAGCAGTGCGTCGCCATCCAGGCCCTAAGAGCAGATGCAACCCAGAACACCAGCATCTGTGAAAGAGTGATGAGTCTAGACAAAACCATGAAGAAGGGGACTGGAGTCTGTTATGGTGACGTTTCGGTGTCTGTGGAGAACGGAGGAGATGCTGGAGCTTTGATGCCTCAGATCAAAGCAGAAGCCACTCATCTGGTTGCTATAATACCCAATCAGGTCAGCTTATTTACATTCACTGGCCGCTTTATAAGGTACACCATGCTAGTACCGGGCTAAACCTACTTTTGCCTTTACAAAATGTCTTAAAGTCACCACGAAACGGAAGTTGAGATTGTCCTTTTTTTCTATATTATGATGTACATCCATTTAGGGTTGTCAGAAGTATCGAGTTCGGTACCAATCGATATTAAAAAGGTCAATTTCTCGCTAACATTTGAGCACTGTGTTGACTATTGTGTTCACATGCTCAACAGAAATGACTGTGATTGGCCGTAAAGTTCATCTGTTCACCAAGTGCAAACACGGATAGACGGACACTGGATCATTTCAAAGCCGTGTAGATCAGTCGATCCATCAGCGGATTGCTCGTATGTAAGCTGATCGACGTGACTTCGAAAAGCTCCACTTTGCATTTACCACATATACATAGACAATAGGTTAAATGTTAGGTCATGAATATTTACCTGAAAGTTTTGGAAAAGTCATGGCAAAGTGCTGGAGTTTTAGTAGTAAATATGTATATGGGTGACGCGGTGGTGTAGTGGGTGGCACGTTCGCCTCACAGTAAGAAGGTTGCTGGTTCGAGCCTCTGTTGGGTCAGTTGGCATTTCTGTGTGGAGTTTGCATGTTCTCCCCATGTTCACGTGGGTTTCCTCCGGGTGCTCTGGTTTCCCCCACAGTCCAAACACATGCAGTACAGGTGAATTGGGTATGCTAAAATTCACCCTAGTGTATGAGTGTGTGTGTGAATGAGTGTGTATGTTTCCCAGTGATTTGTTGCAACTGGAAGGGCGTCCGCAGCATAAAACGTGCTGGATAAGTTGGCGGTTCATTCCGCTGTGGCGACCCCAGATTAATAAAGGGACTAAGCCGAAAAGAAAATGAATGAATGAATATGTGTATGAACCCTGTTTGTATGATTACAATTGAACCACTGAAATCACACACAATGTTTTGATATTATTTATGTGTGCTTTGTTTTTCAGGGCCTTGTGGAGAATAAAGTGATTAACACAGCCAGCCCAATCATGATGTTTCCATTAATGAGCACTGTTAAAACAGAACCCAAACCCTCCTTTAAACTGGTCAGTAAGTCAAAAATTAGTTTGAGTATGTTTCAGAGTAAAAAAAAAACACATTACATTCATGTATTGCTTGATTCTGGTGTGTCTCTAGTTGCACAGTGGTTCACATTAAATTCTTGCATGATATGCAACCTTTCTTCTGCTCTGAGTTTGAGTAGCTTTAAAGATTCAATATTTAACCGTTGGCGCTTTTATTAACTAAACTCAATTAATTTCTAGAGCACTTTCAGCAAACCACAATGGGTACCAAAGTGCTGTTCATAAAAACACATAACACACATGCAAACACACACAGAACCAAAGTACATAAACTCACAACACCTGATTAAAAGCTAAAGAAAATAAGTGTGTTTTTAGTGACCTCTGAAAAGACTCAAAAGTTGGAGTGTGGAAGATCGTTCTAGAGTTTCGGAGCTGCTACTGAAAAAGCTCTATCACCATCAACATTTCAAGCGTGATCGTGGAACTTGCAAATAGAGTCGATAGAGCCATAGAGATCTCACGGGTTGGCGTATATTGATTAACTTAGTAATATATTCAGGGGCCGGGCCATGGAGGGATTAAAAAACATACAGCAGAATCAGTTTTATTGCCAAGTGTGCTTCACACACACAAGGAATTAGTTTTGGCGACAGAAGCTTCCAGTGTACATAAAGTGACAAGTGACAACACAAAATTAAATATGAGAAAAGAAAAAGGCGATGCAGTTAGTCACAAAAATCTGGATGTTGAATTGTATGTACAGATTTGTTGTAAATATACAGGTTATAAGGTGCTGTGTACCAATGCGAATGAAGAAAGTATTGCATTGTATATTGTTATAAGGTGCTGTGTACAAGTGCATATGAGAAAGTATTGTACGTTTATTGCACAGTAGGGGAATATTTAAATGTTCATGAGGTAGATGGCCTGAGAAAAAGAAACTTTGAAAGAAACAGCAGTACTTTGTACTGAATTCTAAACTGGACTGGTAGCCAGTGTGGTGAAATCAGTACAGGTGTAATGTGCACTTGATTTTTTGTGCCTGTTAAAAAGCCTGGCAGCTGCGTTCTGGACCAGCTGCAATCACGAGAGAGAGGCCCGGCTCACACCCAGATACTATACATTGCAATAATCCAGACGAGAAGAGATGAAAGCATGAACAACCTTCCCCAAATCACTGAAAGAGAGGACAGACTTCAGTTTGGCAATATATCTAAAATAGAAAAAATTATTTTTGACAACCGCATTAATTTGGCGATCAAATTAACGGCAAGACTTTACAGAGGAATGTATTTTTTCATGGGTGACGCGGTGGTGCAGTAGGTAGTGCTGTCGCCTCACAGCAAGAAGGTTGCTGGTTCGAGCCTCGGCTGGGTCAGTTGGCATTTCTGTGTGGACTTTGCATGTTCTCCCCGTGTCCGCGTGGGTTTCCTCCAGGTGCTCCAGTTTTCCCCACAGTCCAAAAACATGCGGTACAGTTGAATTGGGTAAGCTAAAATTGTCTGTAGTGTATGAGTGTGTGAGGATGTTTTCCAGTGATGGGTTGCAGTTGGAAAGGCATCCACTGCATAAAACATGTGCTGGATAAATTGGCGGTTCATTCCGCTGTGGCGACCCCAGATTAATGAAGGGACTAAGCTGAAAAGAAAATAAATGAATGAATGAATGAATGAATGTATTTTTCCAGGAAGCAATGACAGATTGCCAATAGAATCCGAACCTTTTGACCAAAAACAATAAATTCAAACTTGTCCTCATTTAGTTGGAGAATGTTAATTACTAACCAACCCTTCACATCAGCCAAACACTTCAACAAAGCCTGAAGAATTTATGGGGAAGTAGATTTGAGAGTCATCAGCATATAGATGGTAATTTATGCCCTGCTTTTCAAAGATTTTTCCTAACGGAAGTAAGGGAAAACAAAACAGGACCCAGTATCGAGCCCTGCGGAACCCCACACATTAATTGAATGACGGATGAGCACGAGTTGCCCAAACCGACTGATATAACTCTATCCTTCAGATATGAGAAGAACCAATCCAAGGCTAGACCCTGGATGCCAGCGTGTTCTCTGATCAGTGAGAATGCCATGATCTACTGTATAAAAAGCAGCACTGAGATTCAACAGTAGAAGAACAACAGGGCTACCTGAATCAACCTCCAACAAAATATCGTTTGAAACCCTCAATAGAGCAGGCTCTGTGCTATGACCAGCTCTAAAACCTGACAGAAACTTATCAAAAATATTATTATTAACCAGGAACTCATTCAGCTGTACAGACACAATCTTCTCTAAAATCTTTGAGAGCAGTTTAGAAATAGCGCGAAAATACTTCATGTCTAATAAGTGATTAGTTTACTTTACTTTAAAAAAACTAACTTGTTGACTTTAAAAAGTAAGTAAACCTGTTGACTTAAAGAGACAGTTCAGCCCAAAAAAAAAAATGAAAATTTTGTCATCATTTACTCACCCTTTACTTGTGTCAAACATTTATGAGTTTTTTTTATTCTTGTAAACACAAACGAAGATATTTTGAAGAAAGCTGCAAACCTGTAACCATTGACCTCCATAATATTTGTTTTTCCTACTATGGAAGTCAATGGTTACCGGTTTTCAGCTTTAAAATACCTTCTTTACTGTTCAACACAATAAAGAAACTTAATGTGTGGAACCACTTCAGGGTGAGTATATAATGAGTACAGTTTCATTTTTGGGTGAACTACCCATTTAAAATGAACGCGTAAATGAACTGTGCATAATTATGAAAATTATGTCAACTTAACAGTTCCAGTTTTTAAAAGTAAAATCAACTTTTAGCTTTTAGGACAATGAGTTTCCCTTTTATTTAATTTAGTAAATAGCCTTTTACAGCGTAATAAATAAAAGTACATGCTAGCCACATGCTATCCTATGCTAGTCACATAGGGTAGATAGAATTTTTTTTTTAGTCTGTTACTGATGCAGTAATATGGGCGGCACGGTGGATCAGTGGTTAGCACTGTCACCTCACAGCAAGAAGGTCACTGGGTCGAGTCCAGTTGGCATTTCCATTTGGAGTTTGCATGTTCTCCCTGTGTTGGCGTGGGTTTCCTCCGGGTGCTCAGGTTTCCCCCACAGTCCAAACACACTCAGTATAAGTGAATTGGGTAAGGTAAATTGGCCATAGTGTATGAGTGTGTGTGGGTGTTTCCCAATACTGGGTTAAGGCTGGAAGGGCATCCGCTATGTAAAACATATGCTGGCTTAGTTGGCAGTTCATTCCGCTGTGGTGACCTCTGAAATAGAGTCTAAAGACCCTGCTCACACTGTGAGATTTCAGCCGCGATTTTGTCATCTGAGACAAATTTGGGAAATCCTAAACGATTCCTGAAATCCTGGGCTATAATCTGTGATCTTTGATCGTTGGTTTGACATGTTTACAGACAGCTGCTTTGTGCCCATTGTGATCCGATTTTTCTCTCCGATGAATTTCTGACAGTTTCAGAAGATTTCAGACACTTTCCTGCAGTGTGACAACAGCTCAATCCAAGAACCAATAAGAGCTCAGAATTTGATTCATGCGTCAGTTTAAATGACGGCGGGGAAATGTAAAAACAGTTTTTTTCTTTCTAGTTTTATTATTGAGACACGCTATATGCAAAATTGCCGCTATAGTTTGTTTACATTTGCTTAAGGAATCATTTCAGAACATGGGATTGTGAAAGTGTTGCGGGTGGATGACGTCAACCGTGTTTGGTGCATCTTCATTGTCCTCCCGTCTGACTTTATGACGGCTGAGATCATACAGTGTGACAAAAGAGCCATGTTCGAGCAGTCTGACATGCTACAATCGTTCAGGATTATAAAAAATCTCGCAGTGTGAGCCGGCCTTAAGCCGAAGAAAAGTAAATGAATGAATGAATGATGCAATAATGACATGCTGAAAAATGTAGTCAGTAATGTAACCTAGATTACTTATTTTAGTTAATGTTACCTGACTACTTTTGGGTAACCATTGGATTACTTTTTTATCTAGCTTGCTTATTTATCATTTCGTAATTTGCCTTTAAATTCAAAAGCATTGACTGCAAAAATCATTTTACATGACGATTCTGTATTATCAAATACAGAATAATCAAAGCTAAACAGTATTTCATACATTATAATTTTTTTTTTAGAAAGGATCATGTATTATTATAATTTACATTGTGTGAATAATATAAAGTTATCCTTAATAAAAGTATACTGTATTTTGATTTTTAACAAAATGTAATATAATTACAATTACTAAATGCTTGGTATCTTATTAATGTAAACCTGTGTAACCCAAGTTGCATCGTAGTCTAGAAATCTGATAGGTGCTTTACATTTTTCCCAGTTGTATTGCATACAGTTGAAGTCAGAATTATTAGCCCTCCTGAATTATTAGCCTTCCTGTATGTTTATTTTCCCAATTTCGGTTTAACGCAGAGAAGATTTTTTTAACACATTTCTAAACATAATAGTTTTAGTAACTCATTTCTAATAACTGATTTATTTTATCTTTGCCATGATGACAGTAAATAATATTTGACTAGATATTTTTCAAGATACTAGTATTCAGCTTAAAGTGACATTTAAAGGCTTAACTAGGTTAATTAGGGTAATTAAGCAAGTAATTATATAACAGTGGTTTGTTCTGTAGACTATCCAAAATAAATATTGCTTAAGAGGGCTAATAATATTGACCTTAAAATGGTTTAAAAAAATAAAAAATTGCTTTTATTTTAGCCGAAATAAAACAAATAAGACTTTCTCCGGAAGAAAAAATATTATAGGAAATACTGTGAAAAATTCCTTCCTCTGTTAAACATTATTTGGGAAATATTTGAAAAAGAAAAAACAATTCACAGGAGGGCCAATCTTTTTGACTTCAGTTGTATATGCATGAACAGTATCTCTGACATCTGCTGTGTTTTCAGCCTATCAAATACACACGGAGAGGACGGGGCAACTGCACCACTACTGGGTGTATGTTTTCATACGTCACCCGTCACAAACCGCCATTTTGTCCAGACTGCGGGCAACACCTCGGCGGAAAGTGGGTCCCCCATGTAAGTCAATGTTACTCATGTTTTACACTCATTAAACCCAGTGAACATAGATAATTGAATCAAACGAGCGTGTGGTGAAATGCATGCACAGTGTCTTATAAAGAACCATTTAATAAGTTGTATCATTTGATAAATAATCATATTAGGAACACTTAAAAGGGACCTATTATGCCCCATTTTACAAGATGTAAAAAGTCTCTGATGTCCCTAGAGTGTGTATGTGAAGTTTCAGCTCAAAATACCACACAAATAATCTTTTATAACTCATTGAAACTGCCTCCTTTTAGGCTTTGAGCCAAATTATGCCATTTTGGTGACTGTCGCTTTAAATTCAAATGAGATTGTGCTCTTTTCAAAAAAGGGCGGAGCTACAAATGCCTATGTATCTGTGGCATTTGTAGCAGATTCAAAGTGGCAGATTCAAAAACAAGACTAACGTCCCATGCTAATGAGGGGATGATGGTTACTAATGGATCTTTGGACTTTAAAATAAAAAACTGTACAAAAGCACACACATCCCTTTAACTGGGTGCTCAGCCAAAAAACGCAAAAGGTGCAAAATTATAAATTTAACCAAGGCGGCAACACCCAAGCTCCAAAAATGCAAATTTATTAAATTAAAAAGGCTGACACAAAGCGTGTAACGTTTCTTCATCAGACAGTGTTCATCACAATCAGGTGCTCCTATTTGTACACTTCCTGATCACATGATATCCTATCGCATAACAGGAAAAAACGACTATATATAAATATATATACACAAACATACATACATACATACATGCATTCATACATATATACATATACATATACATAAACATACACATACATACATACATACATACATACACATCCATCCATATATATATATATATATATTAGTCGTTTTTTCCTGTTATGCGATAGGATATCATGTGATCTGGAAGTGTACAAAAGTGCTCCACCTGATTGTGATGAACACTGTCTGATGAAGAGCAGTGTGGTTTGAAACGTTACACGCTTTGTGTCAGCTTTTTTAAATAAATAAGTTAGCATTTTTGGAGCTTTGGTGTTGCCTCTTTGGACTTTAAAGAAATCTGCTTTTCCTTTAGAACAGAAATGTGGCAATAAAATATGTGGCTTTTGTGCTGACATTTTAAATCAATCAAAACTAAACTGAACTTAAACACTGAAAACTGAACTGACACTGTTTCAATTCACTATAAACTTCCATGTGAAGCTGCTTTGACACAATCTACATTGTATAAGCGCTATACAAATAAAGATGAATTGAATTGAATTGAAAACTGTAATTCGCTTTGTTACAGGGTAAGAGAAGCTCCTGTAATACCTCTGAGGCATCCTCAGGAAAACAGTGTGAGGACTCCAATCCCACTGTCCAGCTCTCAGATCATCCAGCAGATCTTAAAGACACAGAGCAGACAGAAGAGCAGGCGTCTGCATCCAGCGTCAGCTCTTTGGATAAAGCTCAGGACAGCGGATCTACTGCTGCTCGAAGAGTCACCCGCAAAAAAAGAGAGCGAATCAATGCAGGGTCGACCCAACAAACACCCGATGAAGCCGCTGTCTGCAAACCTGACGAAACAACAGCTGTCCTGTAAGAAACACAGTCGTACTATCAAATATTAATTACTGTTTACCTCATTTAATGTACGCTTGGAAGGCAGGATGTTGTATGTAATGTATGTAATGCACATAGCTTGTGCTTCCATTCCAGGAGTGTTGATTTAATATTATTATTCATTTATTTTCCTTCGGCTTAGTCCCTTTATTCATCAGGCATCACCACAGCGGAATGAACCACCAACTTATCCAGCGTATGTTTTACACAGCGGATGCCCTTCCAGCTTCAAGCTTCCAGCTTCCGTACTCACTCATTTACATACATACACTACGAGTAATTTATTCAATTCACCTATACTGCATGTGACTGTGGGGGAAACCGGAGCACCTGTAGGAAACCAATGCAAACACAGGGAGAACATGCAAACTCCACACAGAAATGCCAACTGACCCAGGCAGGACTCGAACCAGCGATCTTGTTGTTGTAAGGCGACAGTGCTAACCACTGAGCCACTGGTCACCCTAATAATATTATTATAGTGTATATCAGGGGTCACCAATCCCCCCCCACCTGCAGGGTTTAGCTTCAACTTGCCTCAACACACTTGCTTGGGTGTTTCGAGTATACCTAGTAAGACCTTGATTAGCTTGTTTAGGTGTGTTTGATTAGGGTTGGAGCTAAAATCTGCAGGACACCGGCCCTCCAGGAACAAGTTTGGTGATTCCTGGTGTATATTAAAGTTTTACATTTATGTTTTTAGATGTTTTATGTTTTTCTTTTTGGCTGTTTTTAGTTTTGAACTTGCTCCAAGTATTATTTTAGGATTAAGTTGTTAAAATATATTATTTGTATGCTTATTTTTTAAGTGATAGTCACTTTATTTTTTTTATTAACTTTGTCTGTTTTTAGTAATTAGTTTTTTTTCCATTTTTTTAAAGCTTTTATCAATGCATATTGTTATTTAACTATTTACGTATTGTAATGCCTGGGTTCACTACCGGAAGGCACAGGATCGCAGGATTATCAAAACACGTAGATTTATTATAAAACACTTACATAGATGAACACAGAAAGGACATAGGGTGAAAACGAGCATCAAACGAGAGAGAATAACGGACGATGACTGAATGAAACTAAGGGGTATAAATACACAGGAACAAGACGACAATAATTACACATGGGATAAACACAGGTGAAGGTGATGAACATTAACAAATGTTGGAACTGGAACAAAGGAGCACATAGGGATGGTCACATGACGAAAACAAACATACAAGGGAGACAGGGTGTGAAACGTATTTACTTTATTTGCATTTTTGCAAGCAGTTTTTAATAATTTTCATCTTAGTTTTGTTAATAATAATGTAATGATGAAGTAATTATAGCAATTTGTATTAAAAAAACATTAGCATATTACTAGATTAATATATTTTTATTCATAGTTTTATTATTATTTAGTTATTATTATTATTATTATTATTATTATTATTATTATTATTATTATAAATTGTATATTTTTTAAGTTTTTATAATATTTCCAAAGAAAAAAAATGTTAGCAGCATACCGTGTAGTGCGCAATGTGCTTGAAGTAGTAAATCACTTATTAGGCCGGTTACTTTTGGAAAAAAAATCCATTTAAGTTGTTAGAGCAGCTAACTGTAGTATTGGTTACCTAGCAACAGAGTAACACATAACTGTGTAACAGTAAACAAGGCAAGCATAATGGAGTCACGTGAGTGTAATATTCGATACGTCCCACTACATTTGAGTCATTCACATGAACCCTTTTCCACACAATTCTAAAACCACCTCAAGAGTCTGTAAAATGTTGCTAATTAATCATTTCTTTTACTTTAAAATACACGTTAAGATAGTCGGTTAAGGGGCCGTTCACATATCATGCATTTTGCGCGCACAAATTTGTTATTTCCAATAAAGGTGCATGGCTTGTGTGCGCAAATATTCAGCGACCCTCAAGCTTTTTCCAGGCGCACCTATTTGAAAACACCTCCAATTTTCTGAATGCCGTGAACGCACTGCAAGTCATGTGACTGGAACTAACCAATCAGCTTCATACTTTGTATGGAATATACAAATTTCGTAATGGCAGATTAATTGCCTCAGACCATAGATATTTACATTAGATGTCGCCTGCCCTGTTGTTGTCTATTGGAAGGAATCCGTCAATAGAGCCGACATTTTAGTACAGGGTAGCACTCCTTTGAAATGAATGCAGGAACAAGCTGCAGTGGAGGACTGTGGCTATCCAGAGCCAGAGATATACACACACATATATCTATGATCGGGAGTTTTCCCGGTGTCCAGTATGCAAATATTTTTTTTATTATGAAAATTATAATTTTACATCACTTTCTCCATTGATGGATGTGACCGCACGTCCATTGCCGACAAAGAGTGTGTGTTTGTGTGTATGGAAATGTATTATCCTCCCTCCTGTTAGATTTGATCTAATTCGTGTCCTGAAACACACCTTCTCGCCTGCCTTCACTTGTCATTCTGACGGAAGGAGCGATTCATTTGTGAATGAATCTCCGTTATGAACGACTCGTTCACTTAGCTGACAATAATACACGTTTCTGGCGGCGCAGCATCGCATTGTCATATTTCTTTTGCACTGTTTTCTTATTTTATTCAACAAAACTAGCATAAGCCCAGTATTTAGTGCATGTTGGTGTTACTTCGCCTTATGGTGAATGCAGTAAATGACTGTATTATCATCAATACTTGTTGAGCACAAAAGTTTGTAATATAAAAAGGTTAAAAACTAAATCTTCCCTATGAAATGTTCTGCCTTTGTGCTTTGTTTTCTTTGTTTGCTCATTACTACACTCATACACATCGCTAAAGTCCAGCATCTCACATTGGCACTGTCTTGACTAGTGCGGTTGAATGATATTTGTGCTGGGTGCCCTGTACAAATGTGGCGGCGCTATTGATGCATGCTCAGAGTCTGTATGCGATATCTAGTGCATATATCTATGGCCTCAGACAAAGGCAGTGCACCCAAGAGCTGCAGTGCTTTTTTATTTTCTTCATAAATAAAACTTGTATAATAGCTGCAGTAATGGTTTGTCAGGTTGATGGTTGTCGAGCAGGGACAGACGCCAAAATCCAATGTCGCTTCAATCGCATTGAAAATGGTAAAGGAAGCAAAGCACCTCTTGCTTCCTAGTGCTTTTATACTCAATATGTAAATGGCCCCTAAAATGTGAAGCACACGGGGTGCATAAGCTGCCCACAAGATGTTCGCGGCCATTAGAAAACCATTAAAAAAAGCCACCTCTCAATGCAAAAAATGGTGTGATCAAGGTCTAAGTGTTGCTAGTCTGTAATGTGTCTGTTTTGTGTTATTTCAGAGCATTGGGTGGGGGTCAGATTCAGATTATCGCAAGAGAAAAAGCCTGCAGTGCTGTGCAGAAACGGCGAATACGAGCTATTCTTCCAGCACCATCACAGAACAGTGAGCTGAACTTCATTAGCAAACACAAACAGGCCTGAGAAACTGAATGAATAGCATGCGAGATGCTGACATGTGTTTGTTTCTCCACAGTTTCGGCCGGTCAGCCTGCAGTGGTGCAGTGGATCACCATTCCTCCTGATAAAGTCAAAACAGACGCTGGTGTCATCAGAGCCGGTGAGAGAGAGGAATGATGATGCAGAGGCTTATATTTTCTTCATCGCTGACTCTCTTGTGTTTGTTGTGTTTCCAGTGAAAGTTAGCGAACAACACATGGCAGGTCTGAAACCCAGCACTCTTAAACAGCTGGGTCACATGATCACACCCGCTGCCCTACAACAGGTCAGCTCACCAATAAATCCCAACTGAATAGTGTTGTTTTGGTATTTTTTTTAAGTATAATTGTCTTTAGTTATTTTAAATAGTATATAGCGCAGAACTGTGGCTTAGTGGTTAGCACTGTCACCTCACAGCAAGAAGGCCGCTGGTTTGAGTCCTGGCTGGGCCAGTTGGCATTTCTGTGTGGGTTTTCTCCGGGTGCTCCGGTTTTCCACCACAGTCCAAAGACATGCGCTATAATTGAATTGGATTACCACAAATTGGTCAAAGTTTATGAGTGTGTGTGGGAATGTGAGAGTGTATGGGTCTTTTTTCAGTGCTGGCTTACGGCTGGAAGGGCATCCACTGTGTAAAACATATGTCAGAATAGTTGTCAGTTCAATCCACTGTGGCAACCACTGATAAATAAGGGACTAAGCCAAAGAAAAATGAATGAATGAATGAATGAATGAATAATTAGTATATTTTCTATTTTTATCTCGATTTATATTGCAGTTTTAGTCACTTCGCTTTCTTGTGCATTTTTGTATTTGCTATTTTATGTGCCTGTATAGTTTAATTATGTGTTTTTAATATATTGAACATAATTTTTGTCAAATTAAACAAGCTAAACTAAATAATAAAGTTGACCTAAACATAAGTTTTGCATAACAATGAATAGAAAAATATTATAACTGAGATTACAAATATCCTAGAGATCATACAGTGAATTGTAAGGTGTAATATGTTAAAGTTAAATACTTCAATAATGTAATAATGTAATAACTTCTTTAATGTATTAAAAAGACTTTAGGTGACAAAAAATAACGATAATGATAATAATAGAAAAATAGGAAAATTATAAAAGTGAAGGAATAAAAATAATAATACTGATTAAATAGTAATTGAATCAATCTAAAAGTAGTTAAATAATAACAGCAGTAACGTTTTTATTAATAGATTTTAAGTATGTTAAATAACAATAATGATAATAATAGAATAATTGGAAATCAATTAAATTTAATTACTTTATAAGGCTTTACTGTGTGTGTGTGTGTGTGTGTGTGTGTGTGTGTGTGTGTGTGTGTG
>CAIGQZ010032675.1:1034964-1049180 GCA_903798205.1 Danio tinwini
ATTTAGATCTTTCGTATATCTTTTAGCAACTATTCTATTGTGGAAGGGCTTTTGATTGTTTCTAAATCCTTACGGGTTGTGAGGACATGTCGTTGAGTTGTAAGTATCTGAAAAATTCATATTTTGGGAGTGAAAAATAAATTCCTAATTGTTCAAATGATTTAAGTGCATCATTTTGAGATTTTTTTTTTCTTAAAAATTTGTATTTAATATTTTTCTTTAACATATAAATTTAAGTGTACTAGTTTTTGGACGTTATCATAAGCTATTTTGTTAGATCAGCGTAAAATAAGCGTAATCTAGAGGCTTTTGCCTTTTATATAAGCCACTTCTGATACCAAATGATCAACTAGAAGTTATTATTTGCTGTTCCCAACACTTAGATATACGACAAGACTTTTGTCAGGCAGTGTAGGTAGTACACTTCTAATTACTACTCTGTCACTATTTCTCCATGGTATTAAAAATGGTATGATGTTTTTATTGAAGTTAGTATTTGCAGTATTGCGACACACTGATGTGTTGTTTTGTGTCGTTCAGATCAGTCGCTGGTTTGGAAGATTGCTGGTTGTTGACGGAGCGCTCTATTCGGGTCGTTACTCTGCAGCTCAAAGTCTGCACCAATCTCCAGTGTCTGGCTATTCACAGCTTCACAGACCTGTACCCCGGTAAACACACACTCACTCATAGTAAAGCATAATAATCAATGCATTTGTTGTAATGCTAATAATAACAGCAATAAAATCAATTTATATGAACGGGATGCACAGTTAATGTATTTTTAATGTATATATTTTTATATATACAGTAATGTATATTTACTAACATGAAAAAAACAACAAACAATTTATTAATTACAGTAATTATTCATCTTTTTTTCCATTTTAATGAATGAAAATGCGGTTGTGGTGGCACGGTGGCTCAGTGTTTAGCACTGTCGCCTCACAGCAAGAAGATTGCTGGTTCGAGTCCCGGCTGGACCAATTGGCATTTCTGTGTGGAGTTTGCATGTTCTCCCCGTGTTGGCGTGGGTTTCCTCCAGGTGCTCCGGTTTCCCCCAGAGTCCAAACACATGGGCTATAGGGGAATTGATTAAACTAAATTGGCCATAGTGTATGTGTGTGTGTGTGTGAATTGAGAGTGTATGGGTGTTTCTCAGTACTGGATTGCGACTGCAAGGGCATCCACTGCGTAAAACACATGCTGGAATAGTTGGCGGTTCATTCCGCTGTGGTGACCCCTAATAAGTAGAGATCAAGCCGAATGAAAATGCAGTTGTTCATTGTTAGTTTATGTTAGCTCAGAGTGCATTAACTAATGCATTAAATATAATTATTAATGGTTCATGTTAGTAAATACATTAATTAACATTACATGTCCATTATTATTAAGTGTTACCAAGTTTATAATACTACTACTACTAATAATAATACTTAAATAACTGCATTCATTACACACCAGCTGACAAAAAATAGGTGCAACCATATTGTACTTATTCTTCAATGCGTAAGTGCGCTTGTTTTGCGATTGTTTTAGAGCTTCCGATTCAGTCGCCTATGGGAGGAATGACTAGGAATAATAAACGGTCCAGCCAAATAGATTCCAATAGCTGCTCCTGCTCATACATGAAGTATAAGGTCAATAGAGTTAATAAAAAAGACAAAACTGCTCAACAAAATTAGTTTTAAATGATTTATTTTATTTCATTTTATTTTTAGTCAATTAAGACTTATTTTTGGTACCTAAATGTAACAATAAGTAACACATTTAAAATAAATACAGTTAACAGAAAATCACATGGATGTTAAACATTAACTACCGGTGATATAAAGGTGCACAAAACAATTTCTGAAACATTCGATGAAATTTAAATTGCAAACATAACATCTTAAAACTATTTATTTTATATATTTTTAAAACAGAATTACTTAAAAAAAATAACGATATGAAGCTATATAAAATTAAAACATTTCAATAAAAATTAAATAATAAAAAATGTCAATAAATATTGTATTTTCAGTCAATATTGTATATTCTATAAAGAAATGTTTTTAACAACTTATAACAATTACGAAAAACTCTAAAATTACTAAACTTTAATTACTAAATTACTTTGAATTACTCAATTTGGTGGGCTGACGGTCGTGGGAGAACCGAAAAGTGGGGGGAGGGGGCTGTGGCTGGGACGGGCGTGTCGTTGCAAAACCGCCCAAATTTTCATGACCAGCCTATATCATTTTTTACCCCCACAATCGAATTCAAAACTGCCCAATCTGGCAACACTGGGTGGCGTTTGAAGACGTGAGACGCAGAGCAGACGCTCTTAATTCTGGAGGTCATTAATAATATAATAATACTAATACTAAAACGGTTCAGGCATTTTAGAATGACCAAAACAACATTTAAGTTTTAGTAATGTTTTACAGTGTGCTCAGTCTGCTTGTTTGTACATTCACACACATTTTCATCATCACATGATCTCTTACAACAAAGTCCTATGACTTTTTTTAATGCGCATACGGGATTTTGTTCGGTAAAAGTGTTTCCATCAAAGTTTATGCACATCTTTTCTTATCGACTAAAAAGGTATCTTACTCAGTTATGCGCATAGGTTTTTTATGCGCATTTTCAAAATTGATGCACATCTTGCTGTTTCCATCAACAGATTTTTTTTATGTGCATATGCTAAATGCGCATAAAAATAGGTGGATAGAATCGTAGCTACTAAGAAAGCAACATGTTCATGTATCTCAGCATTTAAGCATTACTGTAGTTTGTGTTTGTTTTCTCAGGTTTGTTTAATGTTGGAAATAAACTCCTGGTGACACTGGATTTGTTCTTTAAGATGAGGAATCAGATCCGACTGGGGCACGAACCTGCTCAAGCTGCTCTCAGTATCATCACAAATGCACAGACAGGTGCTTGATCATCTTTATACACTTCTGCTCAAAAGCATCAGTACGATTTTTGAATAATGCAATCTATGTCTTTTAAAGGGGGCCTATTATGCAAAATCACTTTTATAAGGGGTGTAAACACAGTCTTGTGGCAAAGTCTGTGAATATAACCAGCTTCTAATGATAAAAATGTGTCAATTACATTTTTTATAACCACACTTGATAAAAACAGAAACACTTGGATTGTGTAATTAGTGTTCATTGTGAGTCTCTGTGTGTTTTTCAGACGGTGTGTTGAGCTCGGATCAGACGTCTCGTGTTCAGGAGCTGTTCTGCAGTGGTTTCTGGGCCTTCGAGTGTCTGACGCTTAGAGATTATAATGACATGATCTGTGGCATCTGCGGCATCGCTCCAAAACTGGAAATCGCCCAGCGCAGCGCTACCAGCATCTTACAGCTCAAAAACGTGGAGGTAAAATATAATGATCAGTCCCAAATGCAAAGCAGTGTTAGATCAGCATTGGGATTATTTACTGTATAGAGTTATATTACTGCATACTGTATGCAAAATATACACACAAAAACACGCATTGAGGGTCTAAAAGTGACTATAAATATAGTATATATATATATATATACACACACACTACCTGACAAAAGTCTTGTCGGCTGCAACAAATAATAACTTGACTTTTAGTTGATAATTTGGTATCTGAAGTGGCTTATATGAAAGGCAAAGGTCTCTAGATTACGTTTATTTTACCCAAATAAAATATGATCATGCCTTGATTTTTAATTATTTAATTAGGGCAGTAAGCTCTGACTTTGCTGAGGCAAAAGTCTCGTCACTTAACAGAAATAATGTCCAGTCTAGAATATAAAGTCATGCTGCAGTGGAAACAGAATGAATATTGTGTCTGACTCCATCATGAGCTTGGAGGACTGCATCCATACATCTCTGCAATGACTCAAATCACTTATTAATAAAGTCATCTGGAATGGCAAAGAAAGCGTTCTTGCAGGACTCCCAGAGTTCATCAAGATTCTTTGGATTCATCTTCAACGCCTCCTCCTTCATCTTACCCCAAACATGCTCAATAATGTTCATATCTGGTGACAGGGCTGGCCAATCCTGGAGCACCTTGACCTTCTTTGCTTTCAGGAACTTTGATGTGGAGGCTGAAGTATGAGAAGGAGCACTTTCCTGCTGAAGAATTCGCCCTCTCCTGTCGTTTGTAATGTAATGGGCAGCACAAATGTCTTGAAACCTCAGGCTGTTGATGTTGCCATCCACTCTGCAGATCTCTTGCACACCCCCATACTGAGTGTATCTCCAAAAATACACCCGAAATGAAACTTCTGCCATCATTTATTCTCCCTTTACTCATTTCAAATCTTGATGAGTGTCTTTATTCTGTATAAGGCAAAAGAAAATATTTTGAAAAAAGCTAAAAACCAGTAACCATTCCATTTGTTTTTCCTACTATGGAAGTCAATAATTACCGGTTTAGATCTTTCTTCAAAATATCTTAATTTAGTGTTCAACATTAGAAAACAACTTAAGAACACTTGAAAAAGAGTAAATAATGAGTAAACTTAATTTTTTTGTCAACTGTCCCTTAAATTGCATTTTTGGGGGGTTTACGCATTGTTTAAATGTACAGTTGAAGTCACAATTATTCACCCGCTTGTGAATTTTTCAAACATTTTTAAAATATTTCCCAAATTATGTTTAACAGAGCAAGAAAATTTTCACAGTATGTCTGATAATATTTTTTCTTCTAGAGAAAGTCTTATTCGTTTTATTTCGGCTAGAATAAAAGCAGTTTTTAGTTTTTAAAAAACATTTAAGGTCAATAATATTAGCCTCCTTAAGCAATGTTTGTTTTGTACTGTCTACAGAACAAACCACTGTTATACAATGATTTGCCTAATTACCCTAACTTGCCTAATCAACCTAATTAAGCCTTTAAATGTCACTTTAAGCTGAATACTAGTATCTTGAAAAATATCTAGTTAATTATTTACTGTCATCATGGCAAAGATAAAATAAATCAGTTATTAGAAATGAGTTAATAAAACTATTATATTTATAATGTGTTAAAAAAATCTTCATTAAACAGAAATTGGGGAAAAATATACAGGGGGGCTAATAACTCTGGCTTCAACTTTACATTTAGTTGCTCACAGATATCGAGATGATTGACTGTGTTTCTCTGTAGTTCACATGGCCTGATTTCCCAGCGCCGGATGAGGTGCACGTGGATGAGTTTTGGCTGACGATGGAGAACGAGGCTCTGGAACAGGCGGCGTTTCCCTCCAGTGTCCCGATCACTCGTCTGGATGCCTCCATCATCGCTCCGTTCATCCCTCCACTGATGAGAAACACAACCGTCATCAACACCGAGAAGAACAAGATCATCGACAACACACACAACACTGGTACTGATGCTGCAGAGAGATTCACACACTGATAAGATCACATTTTATTTTGATAAATATAATATCCCCCCCCCCATTTTTGTTTAACAGAGAGAAGATTTCTTAAACACATTTCTAAGTATAATAGTTTTAATAACTGATTTATTTTATCTTAGCCATGATGACAGTAAATAATATTTGACTAGATATTTTTCAGGAAACAAGTATTCAGCTTAAAGTGACATTTAAAGGCTTAACTAGGTTAACTAGGCAAGTTAGGGTAATTAAGTCATTGTATAAATATAGCTTAAGGGGGCTAATAATATTGACCTTAAATGTTTATAAAAAATAAAAACAGCTTTTTATCTAGCCGAAATAAAACAAATAAGACTTTCTCCATACGAAAAAATATAGGAAATACTGTGAAAAATTCCTTGCCCTGTTAAACATAATTTGGAAAACATTTGAAAAAGAATTAAAAAATGAACATAATTTAGGCTTAACACTGTATCTGTCTGTGTGTTTCAGGAGATGCAGCAGCTCTGGTGCATCTGATTCACGGGGGTCGACTGATTCCAGATCAGCTGCATCTGCACAGTGAAGAGGAGCTCAGGGACCTGCTGGAGAAATGTGGAATTCCTGCTCAAGCAGACGCCGATAAAGTAGGTCACAACACACACACTCACACACCGTTTACTTCAGAGATGCTTCATTAGACCTTTATTCTTCCTCATTTTAATAACAGATTGTGTAGTGTGTGTATATATAGTGCATACAGTCGTGTGAAAAAGTATGTACACCCTATTGAATTTACACGATGAAAACAGTCTGCAGAAACACTTTGATTGTCATTCTCCCTCTGTATGTGTCATCAGAGTGGGAAAGCCCCACCCATTATTCACGATCTCTCCCTCATTAGCATAGACAGCCCTGAGTGAGAAGCAGCTGTCTGCCCTTAGGGCTTACTCACACTATGCTATCCGAACCGTGCCCAGGCCCGTTTCCCGGATCGTTGAGAAGTGCTCTGAATCGGGCTTCCCGGTTGGAAGAGGTGGGCCTGAGCGCGGTTCACGCTTACAGTGTGAGTGCAAGCATGCCTGAGCCCGAAACTGAAATCAAGACGTGACTTTTAAGGGACTGTTTCATATGGATTAATTAATCATTCATACTGTTCAATGAACGCAAACTGTCGTAGATTATTAAAGACGCAAATCCCTCACTGCACGTCAGCTGCGCCTTCAGCAAACTTCCTAATTCCTGCAGCACGAGGCTTTTATGATTGTTTATGAGCGTCAAAATTGGCTGATCTGTTATGGAATAAAATCACTGCAGCAGCGTTTTAAAAACGAAAACGGCCTCTTCAGCGTTTCCAAAACACTCAGTTTTCGTCGCTCTAAATCTCCAGCGTAGTGTGACCGGATGGCATAACCGTAGCAAAACTAAAACTTACTAGTGTAAACGGGGCCTTAGATGCGCAAATGGAAACTATAATCTCCATTTAACTATAGCCATATCACCCTGCAGCCCAAGACCGGTTACTCACTAAAGCTAAGCAGGGCTGAGCCTGGTCAGTACCTGGATGGGAGACCACATGGGAAAACTAGGTTGCTGTTGGAAGTGGTGTTAGTGAGGCCAGCAGGGGGCGCTCAACCTGTGGTCTGTGTGAGTCCTAATGCCCCAGTAAAAGTGAAGGGGACACTACACTGTCAGTGGGCGCCATCTTTCAGATGAGATGTTAACCCGAGGTCCTGACTCTCTGTAGTCATTAAGAATCCCATGGCACTTCTCGTAAAAGAGTAAAGGTGTAATTCCGGTGTCCTGGCCAAAGTCTCTCAATTGGCACTTTCCCATCATGGCCTCCTAATCATCCCCATCCATTGAATTGGCTTCATCACTGTCTCTTCACTACACCTATAGCTGGTGTGTGGTCAGCGCACTGGCGCCGCTGTCCTGTGGCTGCCGTCGCATCATCCAAGTGGATGCTACACACTGATGGTAGTGTGAAGAGACTCCCCTCATGATTGTGAAGTGCTTTGGGTGTATGGCCATACACAATAAATGCGCTATATAAATACACATTACATTAGTCTCCAGACTGCCTTCTTCTGAGACACTTCTTTCCACATTTTCAGTTCTTCACAGAGATAACGTTAGTCCTGTTTTGAATTTGCCACTATGCTGACGAATAGGCATTTGTAGCTTCGCCCTTTTTTGAAAAGAGCACAATCTCATTTGAATTTAAAGCGACAGTCATCAAAGGAGCACAATTTGAATCAATGCCTGAAAGGGTCAGCTTCAAAGAGTTAACATTGTATCAGTATTTTGAGCTAAAACGTCTCACACACACTTTAGGGACATCAGAGATTTATTTTACATCTTGTAAAAAGAGGCTCAATAGGACCTCTTTAATGCTATATGTTGTTGCTCATCTGAGGTTTTATCTTCCAAATTTAAAGACCTGCCAAAGATATGGAAAAATTTTGTTTAGTAGGATGTTCTAACTTTTGCGCATGACCAGGTGGATAGATATGAAGTAAAACTGTGTTGTTGTTTTTTTTATGTTCTGTGTGTGTGTTTACAGGCTGATCTGATGGCGTCGCTAACATCTTTATATACTCAAACACAGAGCGGCCTGTGGACAGCGGATCAGCCTGAAGATCTGCTAACGGCCGGCAGAATCACTAAAGTCTGTCCTCATCAGGTACTGAAAATACAGAAACAGACAGTGGTATAATATTACAGCGGCTAATAAAATTGACCTCCCAAAAAAGTTAAAACTGCTTTTATTCCAGCCGAAATAAAACAAATTTTGTTTTATATAAAGACTTTCTCCAGAAGAAAAAATATTATAGGAAATACTGCAAACATTTCCTTCCTCTGTTTAACATCACCTACACATATGTAGGGAAAAAACATTTACATTTCATAGGAGGGCGAATAATTTAGAGCCATACGTTTCTGGCTGACTTGGAAATACTCCAGGGTTTGTGCGGCCATGGAAAACCTGGAAAAGTCATGGAAGTTTGACATGGCATTTTCCAGGCCTGCAAAAGTTTTGGAAAAACAAAAAAAAAAAAACACTAAAGTTTTGGAAAAGTCATGGAGATGAGTTTAACAATATTGAATTAGGGCTGCGCGATATTGGAAAATCGGACATTACCATATTTTGTATTTCTGTGATATACATTGTGATGTGAGCACAATTTCTCCAGATGATTTAACAGGTTTATTTGGATTGATTGAGAGGATTTTGTAGAGGAGTGCATCTATAATAATATAAAACAAATAAATGACAAGCATAAATAAATTAAAATATAGTAAAGATAAAAGTGAATTATAGTTTTCAGGTATTCCCTATTCAGGTACAGACATTGAATAATCAACACTGCATAGTGTTCATTGTATATTATTTCATCTTTATTAAAGTTACAAAAAATGTATTGTGGCCGGATGTTTTAAAATGTATAATATTGAAACGTTCACACAGTCACAGGCCTTAAATGAACAGTTTACTCAAAGATTAAAATGTACTCACTATTTACTCACACTTCACTTGTTTCAGTACTATAGGAGTTATTCAATTATATTCTTTTGGTGTTCATTTAAATAAAAGAAAGGGTGTAATCAAAATGGTGAGTAATTTTTTGGGTGAACTATCTCTTTAAAAATGCAAGCAGATGATCAACTTTTACTCCATTATGTTTAAACTCTATATTAAACTAAAACATCATCATTGCATATCCTGAGATGTGATTATTGTGGATGCACACATTGCGATATCAATGCTGAATTGATATATTGTGCAGCTCTATTTTGAATATAGGTTAGTTGTCTTTACTTTTTTTCCGTCCTCTGCCAAAAAATTGCTCTCACACTGTTAGGGCTGTATAAGCATTATCAAAATCAATTTGACATAGATATAAAAACAAATTTAATCAAAATAGATTGTTGCGTCTACTATGATATCCTGTAATAAATTTGAACATCAATGTTTTTCTTATTATTTACCATGTATATGTAGACATTACATGAAACATTACGTCATGAAAATGTACGTGAAAGTTCTGGAAAAGTCATGGAATTTTAGTAGTAAAAATGTGTGTGAACCCTGATACTCCTATTTGGTTTTTAATAATTTATTGAGCATAATAATGACGTGCTTGGAGTTAAATGGAAATTCTGAAAAATTAGATTATTATTACATTATAAATTCGATTATTACACATTAGAAATTACATAACTGAGACATATTTATATGACATCACTGAGACACATTTATGCATCAATTAAACTTTGCATAAACCAATCAGCTAAGCCGCTAATTTGTGTGTTATCAGTTTATTATTGTGCATGGGAACAGACTTATGTGTTAGGATGAGCTGATACAATAAGCATTATATATAACATGCAAGTATAAAATACATACACAAGTGGCATGATGGCTCAGTGCTTAGCCCTGTTGCCTCACAGCTGGTTCAAGTCCCGGCTGGGTCAGTTGGCATTTCTGTGTGGAGTTTGCATGTTCTCCCTGTGTTGGTGTGGGTTTCCTCCGGGTGCTCCGGTTTCCCCCACAGTCCAAAAACATATGTGAATTCAATAAACTAAATTGATCATAGTGTGTATGAATGAGAGTGTGTATGGGTGTTTACCAGTACTGGGTTGCAGCTGGAAAGGCATCCGCTGCGTAAAACATATGCTTGAATAGTTGGTGGTTCATTTCACTGTGGCAACCCCTGATAAACAAGGGACTAAGCCGAAGGAAAATCAATAAATGGATGAATGAAAATACATTACACTAATGAAGAGTCTTCATAAAGCACCAAAACAAGCATGTGTGTGTGTTTGTCGTCTGCACAGGTGGTTTGCAGCTCTAAGTATATCGTGCGCAGAGAAAGCGCTCGCGATCACCTGGATCTGCTGCTGTCCTCCAGGTTCTGGCCACCGGTGTATGTGGCAGACTGTGCCCAAAAGGTGGCGCTCTGTGCTGACGTATGCTATCCTCAACTCGCCAAACAGATGTGGGGGGGAAACCAGGGCTGTTTCTCTGATCCTACAGCAGCTCCACAGGTCAGAAAATAATAGTGTTATACTTGATTACATTTTAATGTGTTAAACACAAATATAAATTTGTATATTATTAAGTTGTATTGATGTTAGTAATCATCATCACTTTTTTTTACATCATAATAGTTCATGTGAAATGATAATAATAGTTGATGTCAGTCTGCTGCAGTTTTCTTTATTAAAACTTAAATGTTTTTAAAATAGTGTACTTACATTATGCATCGAATAAATATTACAATAATAGCAATTATCATATTTATTAATAGCAACCATCGTATTTATTTATTTATTTATTTATTTATTTTTCTATCCTCATTCCAGTACTGTCTGCTTTTGTTTCTTTGATTCAAAAAATAAAAAACAGAAACAAATATTTTTAAATATTGAATTTTTTTATTATTTATTAAAACTATAATAATAACAATAATAATAATAATAATAATATTAATAATTAATATCAGTTTGTCATTTCAAACTGTCTACAGCAGTTTTCTTTATTGAAACTAACAAGAAAAATGTAGAAAGTTTTTTTTTTATATTTTTATTTATGTTATGTATTGAAAAAATATAATAATAATAATAAAAGTAATAGCAATTATAACCATCATATATATTTTCCACAATAAAATATATTTATTTAAATAATTTTAATGATTTATTTATTTATTTATGTTTGTATTTATTTTTCTATCCTCATTCCAGACCTGTTTAATTGGTGATAAATATTTAATTTACATTATATATTAAAACAAATAATATAATAAAATAATAATAATAATAATTATTATTATTATTAATTTTAATATATAACTTAAATTTACAAAACTATTATTAATCATTTTTATTATTAATAATGTTAAAAACTAAACTATTAATATAATATTCCAAAAATAAACAAATAAAATATCTTATTATTATATTAGATAGATGATGATAATAATATAGATAGATATTATCTTATATCTCTTTATATATTTTATATCTCCTTCTGATTATATCGTAGATCTCTTTATATCAATTCAAACGATATCTGCTGTGATTTTTATTTTATTTATTTTTTTTACATAAAACTTAAAGAATCTTAAAGAATCTCCTTTCAACACAGCACATTTACCGGCCACTTTATTAGGTACACCTGTCCAACTGCTCGTTATCGCAAATGTATAATCAGCCAATCACATGGCAGCAACTCAATGCATTTAGGCATGTAGACATGGTCAAGACGATCTGCTGCAGTTCAAACCAAGCATCAGAATGAGGAAGAAAGGGGATTTAAGTGACTTTGAACATGGCATGGTTGTTGGTGCCAGATGGGCTGGTCTGAATATTTCAGGAACCGCTGATCTACTAAGATTTTCACGCACAACCATCTTAACAATAATAATAACACATTTCAGAACACCTGATTGGCTGTTGAAGGTGTCAATCAATCTCCTGTTGTGTTTCAGTACGTCTCGTGCTCCGAGCTCCAGGATCAGCCGTACAGTCTGGACCTCACAGTAACCGACTCAAACCCTCAGCTTCACCCGCTCACCAAATCCACCTCCCGCTGGATGGTACGACCCGACACCTCCACCACCCTCCAGGACACCCACTACAACATCAGCCTATGCAGAGAATTGGAGCCATACACCAGCCTGAGCGCCCAGATCTGTGAGCCAAACAACCACAAACCAACGCAAGTGTTCCAGAACGCAGCATATTATTACCTGTACAACCGTCTGCTGGACTTCCTGAGCAGCAGAGACATCGTGAACCAGCAGATCACAGACGTGCTGAGCTCCTGCCAGCCTGGAGAGGTGCTGATGATCAGAGACGCCCTCTACAGACTTGGCATTGCTCATGTTAACACTGAACACGAGGACGAGGAGGATGAAGGACACACACACACTGAGGGAGTGGTTGAACTGGAGGAGCTGATGCTTGTCTGATGCAGGTTCACGCACACACACACAGACTTGTTCCTATATCCCGATGGGGACATTCATAAGATGATGATCTACAGTTTTAAATATTTTTTTAATCATTTCAGACTTTTTTGTTTGTTTGATTGATTGAAAAAAAAAATATTATTGAGTTTACATTATACATTAAAATAAAAATAAATAATAATAATTATAATAATACATAATAGTTTTAATGTATATTATTATTGTTATTGTTTTTTTCTCAATCAAATAAACAAAAGCAGATAGATCTGGAATAATAATAATAATAATAATAATAATAATAATAATAATAATAATAATAATAATAATAATAATAATAATAAACAAAAACATTTTTGTTTATTGTTTTTTGTATAATAATAATAATTGTTGTTGTTATTATTGTTTTTATTATAATTTTAATATCTAATTTAAGTTCAATTTACAAAACACTATTAATAAACAACAATCTCATTATTATTATTAAATTTATTTTTATTTGTTATTAACCCTAACCCTTACAGAAAACAATCTGCACTTTTATAATTTTTTTATCGTAGTTTCACACCTGTTTATTTGATTGAAAATAAGGTTTAAATAATGAATTAATAGTTTATATATATTAAGACTATAATAATACTAATTATAATAATAATTATTAATATTATTAAAGTTTGAATATATAATGTAAATTCAATTTTAAAAACCCTATTATTAAACAACATTAATAATAATTATGTTTAATAAGTGTTTTGTAGATTGAATTTTCATTAAAACAACAACAACAATAATAATAATAATTATTAAAATTATAATTATAGTTTTAATGTATAATATTATCATTTTTTCTCAATCAAATAAACAAAAGCAGACAGGTCTGGATAATAATAATAATAATTATTATTATTATTATTATTATTATAATATTTTTGTTTCATGTTTTTGCATAATAATAATAATAATTATTATTATTATTGTTGTAACTATTATTATTATTATTATAGTTATAATATCTAATGTAAGTTCAATTTACAAAATGCTATTATTAAACAATATCTTATTATTATCGTCATTATTATTATATTTGTTATTTTTTATTAACCCTAACCCTTACAGAAAACAATCTGCACTTTTATATTTTTCTATCCTGGTTTCAGACCTGTTTATTTGATTGAAAATAAGGTTTAAATAATGAATTTATAGTATATATTAAACTATAATAATACAAATTGTTATTATAAATATAATTATTATTACTTAAGTTTAATAATAGTGTTCTGTTGATTGAATTTATTAAAATAATAATAATAATAATTATTATTATTATTATTATTATTATAGTTTTAATGTATAATATTATCATAGTTTTTTCTCAATCAAAGAAACAAAAGCAGACAGGTCTGGATAATAATAATTATAATAATTATAAAGTTTTTTTATATAATAATATTAATTGTTGTTGTTGTTATTGTTATTATTATTATTATTTTTTTATTATTATTTTAATATCTAATGTAAATTCAATTTACAAAACACTTATTGAACAACAATATATTATTATTATTATTATTATTATTATTATTATTATTATTATTATTATTATTATTATTATTATTATTATTATTAATAACCCTAACCTTTACAGGAAACAATCTGCACTTTTACATTTTCCAAACACTTCATTCTGTGTGATTTATAAGTATCGCCTTGATTTTAGTCACCAAAGTAACACAAGTCCTCCTGAGTCTGTGTGTATTCAAGTCCCCACCGGTATATAAAAACAACACACACACATACACACACACACACACACACACACACACACACACACACACACACACACACACACACACACACACCCACACACACACACACACACACACACACACACACACACACACACACAC
>CAIGQZ010032675.1:1056381-1075531 GCA_903798205.1 Danio tinwini
AAGGCATTTTGCATGCTCAAAACATGATATTTTGCACACAGATTTGCTAATGTGTGTGCACCAAGACGTTTTGCATGCTCAAAACATAATCTTTTGAGCACAGAATTGTCACAATTATAACCCCATATGGCACAGGGGAAAACAATACAGATACACATACCAAAACAAGGGCCTGTACTATAAGGCTGGATTAGCTGGCTAGCCAGTTAAGTTTCAGTTTAGTTTGCACCAATGTTGAGTGGTAGGTGAGATGAAAGCAGCTCAAGTTTGATCACTATTGTAGTACATTTTTGTTATATGAAAATCAAAATAACCCTTCTAAAAATATGAACAGAATAAGCAAGGTTCTGATTAAAAACAGACGTGGTATTTCTTATATTAATGCTGTAATCTGTTTTCCCATACAAATACCTAAATATTCTTAAATGAACATACATTTACTAGCAATGCAAAATGAATAGAAATATAATCTATCACTGCTAATTTTAAGCATAAACAATTCAGTTTATTAGTAGCCTGTTTTGTATTAAAAATAAACACACAGGGATGTGAGGATATCCGAGGTGCAGAATTCATTCATGATAAGTAAGTAAATACACTTTTAACCCAGTAAACAAAAGCATTTTTGGTAAAAGAAGATTTAACCTCATTATTCTTAAGTAACAGCAGCTTGATTTTAAGTATAAAGTGATGTTTCTACTGTAATATGAGACAGAAACAAGTGTAGCTGAGTATGTTCACAATAAAATGAAATGAAACTTGTTTAGCTGTCATTTTCAACTACAGGAAAAACAAACGCTTAGTTTTCCTTCCTAATAAATGTGTGCGGTCAGTCAGTATCGTTCTGAAGGCTTTTTAGGGTTGTGGTTAATTTGAACGCCTGATTGACCTGCTGTTAATCTGGAGATGTGAACGTGTCCTGCAAACCTGCGCTGACTTCGACTATCACTGCAATAAAACAGTGTTTAGATTAAGAACCGGAGCAGGAGACACACAGATTATGGAGTTCATATCTGTCCTCTGACTGGCGCTTCTTACATTCAGACCAAACAAATCATCATTTTCTGATGGAAAACTTAATATTACAGATGTGACGACGGATGTTTGTTTGTTTCTTTCCGGTGACCGGAGAAGAAGTGCATGAAAAGTGGAAGTGGAACATGCAGCGTTTGCACATCTAAACGCTGAACAAGCTGCTTTCCAAACATCCATAACAGAGAAGTTCATGTAACAAAACAAAAAACGACACATGTTTGCCAAAAAAAGCACATTCGATGACACAGATTGAAGCTCTGTGTTTTTCCACTTATGCATTTGGTGGGGAAGTGAAACCGGACCATTGTTTAAACACTCTTTAACTTTATTTTCCAGTATATCTAAACATTTAATAAATCAGGATTCATTTATTTGAGAAGTAAAAAGTCTTATGGTACTATTTAAAGAATTATTTTAATATCCCGGACGAGCCCCCTCATGTTACAACCTTGCATATAGAGCGTCATATAGAAAGAGATTAGGTAATGTAAATATAAGTGATTGAGCTATATAAATAATTAAGATCACACTTTATTTTAGAGTACAATTGTCACTATTAACAAACCATTAACTAAGATTTTTAGCTCAATAAATTCCTAATTTGCTGTTTATGAATAGTTAAGGTAGTAGTTGGGTTTAGGGCAGGATTAGGGATGTAAAAAAATCATAAATCAGGATTAATTTATTTGAGATGTAAAATGTCTTGTGATACTTTTTAAACAATTATTAAAAATATATCCCGGACGAGCCCCCGAAATCATGTTACAGCCTTGCATATAAAGGGTCATATAGAAAGAGATTACGTAACGCAAATAAAAATGAGTAAACTACATAAATAATTAAGATCACACTTTATTTTAAGGTACAATTAACAAACTATTAACTAAGACTTTTAACTCAATTAACTTCTAATTTGCTGTTTATTAATAGTTATTAAGGTAGTAGTTGGGTTTAGGGCAGGATTAGGGATGTAGAATAAGACATGTAAAAATCATAAATCAGGATTAATTTATCAGAGATGTAAAATTTCTTATGATACTATTAAAATAATTTTTTAAAAACATCCCGGACGAGCCACACCCCCCCCCCCCCCCCCCCATATTGTAGAGGGTCATATTGAAAGAGATTATGTAACGTAAATTTAAATGAATGAACTATATAATTAATTAAGATCACATAAGACTTTTAGCTCAACAAAATCCTAATTTGCTGCTTATTAATATTTAAGGTAGTAGTTGAGTTTAAGACAGGATTAGGGGTGTAGAATAAGACATGTAAAAATCATAAATCAGGAATAATTTATTTGAGATGTAAAATGTCTTGTGACACTTTTTAAAGATTTTTTTATCCCGGACGAGCCCCCAAAATCATGTTACAACCTTGCATATAGAGGGGTACGCCTCTCTGGACTGTTTTAAAAAACCTCTTAAGACTCACCTTTTTAGCATTGCTTTTAACTTAGGATGACCGATTGGTTAACTTTTTTATTCTATCTTATGGTTCATATTCTTATTGTTTTATTGCATCTTTTTATTCTTGTGTTTTGCTTGCCTTGTATTGTTAGTATTCTACCTTGTAGTGCTTTAGACTTAAGAAAAGCGCATTACAAATAAAATGTATTATTATTATTTTTATTATTATTATTATTATTATATAGAAAGAGATTACGTAAGGTAAATAAAAACGAGTGAACTACATAAATAATTAAGATCACACTTTATTTTAAGGTACAATTGTCACTATTAACAAACTATTGACTAAGACTTTTAGCTCAATTTACTCCTAATTTGCTGCTTATTAATAGTTATTAAGGTAGTAGTTGGGTTTAGGGCAGAATTAAGGATGTAGAATAAGACATGTAAAAATACATAAATCAGGATTTATTTATTTGAGATGTAAAATGTCTTGTAATACTTTTTAAAGGATTAATATATATATATATATATATATATATATATATATATCCCGGATGAGCCCCCAAAATCATGTTACAACCTTGCATATATTGGGTCATATAGAAAAATATTATGTTATGTAAATAAAAATTAAAGAACTATATAATTAATTAAGATCACACTTTATTTGAAGGTTTAATTGTCACTATTAACGAACCATTAATTAAGACTTTTAGCTCAATAAACTTCTAATTTGCTGCTTATTATTAGTTAAGGCAGTAGTTGGGTTTAAGATTTTTAAAATATCCCGGACGAGCCCCCAGAATTGTTACATCCTTGCATATAGAGGGTCATATAGAAAGAGATTACGAAACGTAAATATAAATGAGTGAACTACATAAATAATTAAGATCACACTTTATTTTAAGATCAAATTTTTGCTGTTTAGATGTTTAGCTCAATAGACTCCTAATTTGCTGCTTTTTAGTAGTTATTAAAGTAGTAGTTGGGTTTAGATTGGGCAGGATTAGGGATGTACAATAAGATTATACTTTATAAGTACTAATAAACAGCCAATATCTCATTAACAAGCTGGTAATAAGGCAGTAGTTAATAGTGGGAAATGGTACTTTAATTACAGTGTTACCTTAATTAAACTTGCGGGGAAAAATTTAAGCCGGTGGTGTCAGAAAATATATTTTATAAAAAAACATGAGACTTCTTGTTCAAAATGTAAAGATACATTTTTCAAAATAAGACTTCATGAATTGATTTGACTCATTCAAGTAAACATATCTTGATTTAAGAACATTTAGATATTTGTACTGGAAAACAAGAAATACTAGAGTTAAAAAGACGTGTGCAGGACTGTTTACGAGATATAAATCACACAGAACCAGCAAGTAAAAATCACCCAGTGAGTGTGTTTGAGGACAGACAGAATGAATGCTGGCTTTACGTGTGTCTGCAGCTGTTGTGCTGTTAGTTACTTGGTTGATTAGTTCTAGACGCTCAACAGAACTGGTAGTTGTTGGGCTTCATGAGCGGCTGGTCCTCCTCCTCCTGGTCACATGACGTCTCGAATGACTCGTCTTCATGCTTCACGGGGTCACATGACTCCAGCTGCTGCTCCACTTCAGCTTCAGACGGGATGTTCTTGTATTCCTGAGTGTCCTGTAAAGGATTATAACAGGATATGAGTCGCTTGTTACTCACAGACACTTGACTGGATTGAAAATAACACTCTTTCTGTCTAGTACATCATTAAATCGCTGAATGCCTCCTCAATTGTAAGTCTCTGTGGACAAAAGCGGCTTCTAAATGTAAATGACACATTCAGTGTAATATTCATAACAATTACTAAATTATTGTAGATAATAAAGAGGTCTGTAAATGAGCATGACTGTGTTTTGAGTGCAGGATTGGTGTGTACCTGTTGCTCAGATGTTTCTCCCAGCATCCTCTGGATCATCTGGCTGATCTTGCTGAACGTGGGTCTCTCAGCGGCGTCCAGGTTCCAGCACATCTTCATGATCGTGTACCTGCGCACACAAACAAAGCCTGAATCGGATTCACAACCAAGGAAAGATGTAAGCATGTGTATACTGCATTCAGAAAATGAAGCCTATTTTTACATTGATTTATATAAATTATTTTGACAATAATTTGTTTTTACATTGTGTCTGTAGACGGCTTTCTATCCTAAAGTAAAACAAATCCTTTTAAAAGTTGCAAAAAAAGCTCAAATGCAAACTCTGTGTGCTTTAATCAAGTTGTTAGAGCAGCCGACTGTAGTATTGGTTACCTAGCAACCAACAGCAAACAAGGTAGACATAATGGAAACAGCTGTGTGTATTGTTCGCAACTACAGTTTATTCGACCAATGTGTTTCCATCTCCCGTTATTCACATTAACCCTTTTTAAACCACCTCAAGTGAGCAAATACAGTAAGGCCAAATCACAATTCTACCCCTTAAGGCTGATTTATACTTCTGCGTCAAGCGCGTGGCCCCTCGCCGTAGCCATCGGCGACATTGATGTGCACCTCTCAAAAAATGTAACGTAGCGTAGCGCAAGCTCTGTGATTGGTCAGTTTTGTAGCGCTGACGAGTGTGGGCGGAGGTGAGAGCCACGCGCCCGATGCAGCGAGTGTTTACAAGTGTGGAGTCCGGTGAAGAAGCTCCGGATGGAGACTGTTGTTTTGTGTTTACCTTATGATTAAAATTGTTGCAAGTCTGCCGGTTCCCGCCTCAAAATAAACAAATTTGAGCCACTTGTACATTAAGGAAGTGTTCAGAAAAAACAAACACCAGCGAAGAAACTCGACACAGAGAAACAAACACCTACTGCCAGCTAGCGTTTCGGAAGTGTATTGCAGAGAAACAGAAACAGAGCGCAGAAGTATAAATGCACCGCTACGCGCAAGGCATACGCCCTGGGTTATGGTGATTACTTGACGCAGAAGTATAAACCAGGCTTTAGCCCTTTCCTTTACCCAATTCTCTTTAGCTTGAAGGTGTAGTGCTAAGGAGAAGGGCTAGATAGCCCTTGAAACTGAGATTTTTTTAGAACCACACTCAAAACCAAGGGGTATGAAAATTCTACAACAAGTACAACAATCTACAACAAGCATTAGTGGTGAAACGGATCAATGTTGATCCGTGATGAGTACGGATCACAACTCACGGTTTGGAACGCACATGACCTGCGGATTAATAATTTATTTTGAACTTATCGGTTAATCCAACATTTATAACCATTGTAGAGAGATTTCCTCCCGCGTCATTCAAATATTGTACATGAAAGCATTTTGGCTTCCCTGTAAGATATAATAATGACGGTAAAAGTTGTGGTGGGACCTTCCTAAATGCTTTCTTAGGCTATTAATTGAATGTGTTTTCAGTCCCTGCTTGTTTAGCCTGCATTAATGCAACAGTGTAAAGCTGCACAATTAAACATTAAAAGATCGTGATCTCAGTTCAAACATGCACAACATGAATGATAAATGATAATGATTTGCATATGTTTATTAATCCTTTAAAGTGCTGCATTCAAATCTGCATCGAGAGAGATTCAGTTTTTACACTCATTCAGTGAGTTACAAACAATTAAATAACACAGAAGTGCTGGGAGAACAGTTTATAGTTCAGATATAAACATTGATGTTTATGGTAAAGATTAAAATCACCATTTAATGAAACATGACGCTGGTGAATTTTTGACGCTGGTAAAAGCAATTACATTGTGTAACCAACAGATGGCGACAAACAACCATCAAAATTATGTGACTGAATAGGTTTTCAAAAAATAATACACCTACAGTATAATAAAACATGAAGTTTAATGTGTGAATTGTTGAATCAGTAACTGAAGATAAATATGATCTGTTGTACATGTTAGATTTCTATATTTAGCATTATCAGCAACAGTAGATCATATTTCATATTGAATGCTTTTTTCTTTAGCTGGTTGTTTCTTGATTTTTATTGTTATGAACATTACAGGTTCTAAGTTCTGTTTGTTTAAAGCAATGTTTTTTTGCAGTAATATTTTTATATAAATGGATAGCAAATGACATTTGTCTCCTCACTTTTTTGCTGATCCGAAAAATAATCTGATCCGTGACTAAAAAACTGTAGTGTGATCCGAACAGCAGATCTGTGATCCGTTACACCACTAACAAGCATGGCTGCTCACGGAAGTAAGGAGATGCACAAATTAGTATTTTTGTCATTATTATAAATTTTTACAACAAACAAACACGTTTTAACACATTCATAACCGTGTTCATGTTTTACCGTCATGCTTAAAAAAAACATTAAAAAAACGTTACATTTCTTTATCTATAATCCATAATAATTGTAGTCCCACAACATACTTTCACATCTGTTACTCGATGACACTGAAATACCCTGTCAGAAAAGTCTAGTAACTGGGAATGAGCTTTTTACAGTGTCTGCTATAATGTTAATGTTGATTTCTTGTGCATAGATGAATATGGCTACGGTGTTAATGCACAGAACAGTTACGATCCTTTTACCACATTATATCATCATGATAACATAATATATGCCTTCAGTGATTTCCTAAAGATAAATACCCAAAAATAAAGCAACTGGAATAACTACAGCAGTCGCGATTGTCTGATCTCATATGAAGCAAGAGATCGTGATGACATACAGTACTGTATGTGTGCAGGTGCTGTAGTGCTGTCCCAAATTCTAAAATTTGAAGCCCTTCCCCTTCACATTCGGTTTCAAGGGCCATGGGGAAGGGGTAGGGGTAAAAAAATAGAATTAGGATTGAGCCTAAATGTTTTTTTGTGATTTAACAAAAATTTTGCTTCCAACAATCGTTTCTCATGCAATATTTTAAAACGTCCATTAACACAAGCTGGTGGAAACCCAGCAGATTTCATTAAGCACATGTCTTACTTTACCCTTACAGTTTGAGAATCACAACAATATGTGATGCCTTTATTTTACAACTTCAAAATACTTTTCTTTATAGTGTACCTTGAGGAATTAATCAACATAAAATCACTGAAGTACCTTCTACATGCAAACACTAGAACATACTTATTTATCTACTTTGTAAGAGTGTGTTCATTTCAATGGGTTACTTTGCATTTATGTGCACTTGTTTGTGAAATTTAGAAGCAGTTTTTTTTTTCAGTAGTGCTCTGTCATTGCTTAAACACGACAACAACTAGGTACTTTCCCTCAACCAGCCCCTCAACCTGACCTTAACAGATGAACAGTCAAAATTACTTAGAAAATTAAAGTGATTTTTTAAAAACACAATAGCTTTAATAAGTAATTGCTTTTGTCTTCGCCATGATGACAGTTTATATTATTCTACTAGTTATTTTGCAAGATTTAGGTACATTTATTATATTTATTCCTTCCACTGTATGTCCACACATGTAGCGCAATGACAATAAACCCCAACTTGACTTGAAGATACTAGTATTCCACTTATTCATTCATTTTCCTTCAGCTTAGTCCCTTATTTAACAGGGGTCGCCACAGCGGAATGAACCGCCAATTATTCCAGCATAAGTTTTACCTAGTGAATGCACTTCCAGCTGCAACCCAGTACTGGGAAACACCCATACACAGTCTCTCTCACACACACACACACACACACACACACACAATGGCCAATTTAGTTTACTCAATTTACCTATAGCACATGTTTAGCACCAAAGCACCCAGAGGAAACTCACACCAACATGGGGAGAACATGCAAACTCCACACAGAAATGCCAACTGGCCCAGCCAGGATTCGAACCAGTGACCTTCTTGCTGTGAGGCAACAGTGCTAACCACTGAGCCACCATGCTGCCCTCAACTTATTCAGTATACATAAAATAAAATTAAATAAATAAAAAAATATATATATATATAGGAAATACTGTGAAAAATGTCTTAGATAAGTACACATTAAGCAAAGTGCAATCCATTTTTTTTCTGTGACAAATTTTCAAAGTGAAACCCACACATAAGAGTTTTTTTATTGCTTTGAGTTGATGGTAGCGTAACTAACCACTTGTTTTTAGGTCACATTGTGTTTTGCACGCAGCTCTACTGCTGTGAAACTGAAGAAACAATCACATAATCTCTCTATGAGAACATCAACTCAATCAATTCTCTTCACTTCTGTTTCATAACTCTGTTATAACCATGCTTTAACTCTTCAACGTTGTTTCAAAGTTACGAAAAATACTGTTGAGGTATATGTGGACTGGTCTTATGTTGCACTGGTATATTATTCAGCAATAAACAAAATACATTGTATGCGCCAAAGTTGTAAACCATTTTGAGGGATGTAAACAAAAACATCGGTCCCAACGTATTTCCTGTTTTACATTTTTAATTTCTATAGCTTCTGAGAATCCAAAAAGAGCCACATACTGATAAATAATGCTATGATGTTACAGTTATGAAATAGTTTGATGACAAGCGGGAAATATTCATGGGTCAGTGACATGACCACATTTAAATGCTCTATAGATTTTTTCTTTTATGCCAAACATTGTTCACTCGAAATAAATATATATATTTTTAACTTGTTCAAACTACTTAATTCAATTGAGCTGAATCAACACAATCCTAGAGATTTCATTGGGATTTCTTATTAAAAAATTAAGACTTTTTCTTTATAAATTAAAAAACTCAATTTTTTTATGTTTAATACACATAATAATGTTAAAAGTGTTAAGTTAACTCAATCGATTTGTGTTGGGACAACATGAATGAATTGTGTGAAACCTTGCATTTTTTACAGTTTTGGACTGTTTAGTAAAAATCACGTTCTATGAAGATATTCTGTACAATTTCACTTGTAAATATATTAAAAAATGAGTGTTATTGTGCATTTCTAAGCATTTTCTAAGCCATTTTCTCAATAGTTTGATTTTTATGAACCCTCAGACTCCAGATTATTAAAATATGCATATCATTCTCAACCAAAAACTGCCCATTCTACCAAACTATACCGCAGAGGAAAGCTTATTAATTCAGTTTTCAGATGCTGATTTTGTAGTTCAGAGATTATTAAATTATCTCTCTGCAAAATACTGTTAGAGTAGATTATATAATATGTGAATTTTACAGTATATAATCTACTCTAACGGTATTTAGCAGAGAGATAATTTAATAATCTCTGAAACTTTACCTTCATCCAAAGATAATGTAAAAATGTAATTTTTGTATTTATTTATTTACATATTCATTCATTCATTTCCTTTTTCGGCTTCATCAGGGGTCACCACAGCAGAATGAACCGCCAACCTATCCAGCATATGTTTTTTGAGCGGATGCCCTTCCAGCTGCAACCCATCTCTGGGAAACACCCATACACTCATTAACACACATACACTACGGACAATTTTAGCTTACCCAATTGACCTATACCACATGTTTATGGACTTGTGGGGGAAACCAGAGCCCCCGGAGGAAACCCACGCCAACACGGGGAGAACATGCAAACTCCACACAGAAACGCCAACTGACCCAGCTGAGGCTCAAACCAGCGACCCTCTTGCTATGAGGCGACAGCACTACCTACTGCGCCACTGCGTTGCCACATATTATTATAATAATTATTAATATTTTAAATTAGCTTTAATTTTTTATTAGAATTATTGAATTTTAGTACTTTTAGTATTTTATTTTTATTTTTTAAATGTTAAATTTATTATTAGTTTTGCTTATAAAAAGCCTTTTACAAAACAATATTTTAGTTGGAATCATTTTACTTAAAAACTATTATAATTATTAATATTTTGAATTAGCTTTTATTTTTATCTGTTAATGTTAGTACTCTTAGTATTTGGTTTTTCATTCATTCATTCATTTTCCTTCGGCTTAGTCACTTTATTCATCAGGGGATGCCACAGAAGAATGAACCGCCAACTTATTCAGCATACAGTATGTTTTACGCAGCAGATGCCGTTCCAGCTGCAACCCATCACAGGGAAACATCCATACACACTCATTCATACACATACACTACGGATAATTTAGTTCATTCAATTCCCCTATAGCGCATGCGTTTGGGCTGTGGGGGAAAACCGGAGCACCCGGACGAAAACCCATGCGAACACAGGAAGAACATGCAAACTCCACACAGAAATGCCAACTGACCCAGCCAGGACTCGATCCAGCAACGTTCTTGCTGCAAGGCGACAGTGCTAACCACTGAGCCACCGTGCCGCCCTCTTCAAACACTTAAATCTTAAACACTTCAGTTCAGTCCTGGCCGGTTTCATTAGTTTGCCTTTTTTAATGCTTCTGTTGAACCACAGTTTGAAAGCAATATCTGATTTTCACTAGTTCATGTTCACTAATATTTGATCAATCATTCCTTTATTAATTTTCAAGTTATTATTGACATTATTTACCTCTAATATGTATGTTTTTTTATGTTAACGTCTATGTTTTATCTACATGACATCTAGTTAACACTATGCTGGTGTACAGTAAAGAGTCAGACGGCTTGGCTAAAGCTGAGAGGATGAGTGTGAAATGTGTGGAAAATCCAGGCCTGGCAGTGGGATCATGTGTTTAACAAGCAGAACTGAAGATCTGTTCTAATAAAGGCCAGAGACGCAGATGTAATTCACAGACAGACGCGGAAAATCGCACTCTTTTTCTGTTCTTTTTTAGGTTTTGTTTCGAGTTTGACTAATTGTTTTTGCGTCTTGCCTTTTCCATTAAAGGGACAGTTCACTCCAAAATGACAATTTACTCAGTTTAATCACCATCAATTTGTTAAATTAGTCTCTTTTTTTCTGTTGAACACAAAAAGAAATATATTTTGTATGTTGGAAAGCAAACGTTTGGCTCAGTGGTTAGCACTGTCACCTCACAGCATGAAGGTCGCTGGTTTGAATCCCAGCTAGGTCAGTTGGCATTTCTGTATGTTTCCTCCGGGTGCTCGGGTTTCATCCACAGTCCAAACACATGCGTTATAGGTGAATTGATTAACTAAATTGACAATGAGTGTGAATAAGTGTGTATGGGTGTTTCCCAGTACTGGGTTGCAGCTGGAAGGGCATCCACTGCGTAAAACATATGCCAGAACAGTTGGTGGTTCATTCCGCTGATAAATAAGGGGGGTGAAAAATGAATGAATTATTGAATAATTTATATTCTTCAACTGCACATTGTGGTTAGATATTTGACATCGCTACAAACTGAGTTTTTTTAAATAACTTTTGAACACTTTTATTGCATCTATTTATTGTTATCTAAGTGTTGTATTATCATCACTATCAGTGTAAAATGTGTTAAATATTCCTAATAAAGTTTGTATCTCACTCACATCTCTGGAGGAGCGAAGTCAGGTCTGGACATCTGATAGCCACACTTGATCATTTTATAAAACTTTGAGTCCACCAGGATGTTTGGATACGGACTCTTTCCTGCAGAAACACGAGTTTTAGACAATTGATCAAACATTTGTGCATCATTACGTTCACATGAATCACTTTAGGTGCGTTCGACATGAAGCACAGCTGTAGCCGGTGATCGCAGACGGGGCGGAGTTGATAACGGAGCCTTCAAGCCGGACACTTTGGCACTCAAAGTTGTGGCAGTCATAACAAATCACATGGTGTCATCATATTTTTTATTTTTATATTATAACATTAAAAGATTTACAGTACAAACAAAAACAAAACTAAATACAGTCTCTAGTTCATTTTAAACAAGGGAATTACGATTTAAATTCAATTAGCTTATATAACACACATGTGAAATCAAGGGAAAGCGAGAGGGCACATAAAAAGGAAATAAATATCCACTAATAGACCTATTAAACAAAACAATAAACACAAATTCTTGGAGTTTAAACCACTCTTTGGGCTACTAGATGTTAAATGGTATGTCAATACTGTTCCAGTGCTTGTTTGAATATGCTAAAAAGGGGTTTACATTTATTTACATTTATAGATATAAAACTTTCCAATATATATTAGTGTAAAACCCAAAACAAGGTGTTTTGATTGTTAAACAATGATTAAGATTATTTTGGATAATAAAAGCATTTTTAAAAAGCACTTTAATCCAAAGAGATTGAACAAAAGGACCAAAATAAATGAGCTGCACTTTAAGTAGAAAATACCCAGAAAGAGCAGGTCACTTTTAACATTTCTGCATAAACGGCTTAACAGAAAATAAAACATTTTATAATCACATATTTTTATATTTAATAAAATATTTTTTTTACTTAATTTGTTAAGAAATCTTTATAGGGGTGTCAGGATCAACGATAATAATTATTTTATTATAAGTCTGTAAGACTTATTTGAGTTCATATTTGGTTATTCACTAAAATGTATAATACAGTAGTCTGTAAGACCGAATAAACCTGTTCAAACAATCTAGTCATTATGAACAAATTATTTAACAAAAGATGATTACTGCAGTAAAATACTTCTAGTCATTTAATAAGCATTATGTGTCCAAGATAGAGATGGTTTTAAAAGTTAATTGTTTGTTTTGAAATTAGTAAGATGGAAATTGACCAATAATAAACCCGAAACACACGTGGTTGTTGTCTTGCTGTGATCTCGGCCAATCGTGTTACATCAGTGTCGTCATCCGGTTCCGGCAGTCGCTCTTCAGAAGCTGCGCAGGCTGAATCAGTCGTCTGATCTTGGAGCGCTGTCGCAGTACTTTGATGCCACATGTGACAGTCACGTGGCGTCGGCGCAGCATCAATCTGGCCAAAATTTCTAACCGGCATGCACCGATTTAAGACAGATTTCGATCGGTCTGCGCAGCGCTGCATGAAGTCGAACGCACCTATTAACTCCTGTATATCAGCATCAGCCAAAAGGTAGAAACAAATGACTGTCTTTATCTTCCACATCACTGATTTTGCATTTCAAACCATACAATCTTCTTTTCGCTTCAAAGTAATTCCCCAAAAAGCATTCAAATGCATTAAGGGCGTACTCACACTATGTACAGCTGCCTTTAACCGGGCCAAAGCACGCTCGTCCCCCCTCCCGTCTCCCCCGACGGCCCGCACTTACATTACATTCGGGCCTGGTGGCCCTTACGTCATTGATAATGCGCTGTTCAGTAAGCGCTATCACTCAGCACAGTGGAGATTTCTTTAGTTATATCGTCTATGGTGTTTGATATGCCGTGACACGCAGTCAAATATTTCTGATTAAAGCATTTGTCAAAACAAAATTGTTTAACCCCGGCATCCTGGCCAAATCTGCCAGCTGGCCTCTGTCCATCATGGCCTCCTAACCCTCGCCATACCATAATTGGCTTCATCACTCTGTCTCCTCTCCACCAATCAGCTGGTGTGTGACGTGTGGTCTGCCGCAATATAGCTGCCGTCACGTCATCCAGGTGAATGCTGCACACTAGTGGTGGATGAGGAGATTCCCCCCAATGTGTAAAGCGCTTTGAGTGCCCAGAAAAGCGCTATATAAATGTAAGGAATTATTATTATTATTATTAAAAATTCCATTTAGGCTTTGTCTCTTGTGTTTTAAAAATGTAATTACGAGGGCTCTAACTGAGCATCCAAAGTTATTATTACAGTTTTTCTCCATTGGTTTGGCTCATTTCTTGAAACTGGAATTACATTCTCAAAACAACGTGGACAAACCTCCAAACCACTTGGCAATTGTTCACAACAGAATTGAATTTCTCATTCATTTTATCAAAATGCAAATGTCTAAGTACATCTTTGCAAATGATTAAGTACATCTAGCCTACATTTAGCACGATTTCCAAGTAAATAGATCTAATTGTTCTAAACTGATTGTTGATTCTCAGTTCAATGGTTGTTCGCTCCAACATGTGTCAGCGTCATTTCAGTGTATAAGTCATTACATGCACAATAGTCTGTTCAATTGTCAACATTAGTCAAGAACATAATACCATGAATATCATTTATGAATCTGTGGAACATTTGATCCATTTATAACACAACTGGCAGTCAGGTGAAGCTAGAACTTGACTAACAAAGGAGGAATTTCACACATCTCAGATGACCAATCAAGCACTGTAGGCTGCATATCATTTTCATAGTTTTTTTTTGTTTGTGTGTTTATATTACAGTATATGATGCTGTACATTTTTTATTCTGATGTATGTTAATTACGTTATGTGTGTGATTGATAATAGTTACAATTTCATTGGCAGTATGAGTGCAATGTATGATGTCAAACCTTGGAGGATACTCTTAACCTAAAATCCCAACACTATCTCACGGCAATTCGTAATCTTTTTATTTAGTGGCTAATTAGGATGAATTTATATGATCTCATTCATACTATTTAGTATGATTTGCTTATCCCCCAATGATGGTTGGGTTTAGGGGTGGGGTTGGGTGCCACGCCTCCTTTTTAAAATTGTACATTTTCGTACGACTGAACACATACGAATTAGCCACTGAACTGACAAAACGTAAAATAGTTACATTTCCTCGTGAGATCAGACTGAAAATCCTTATTTCTTATAATTTTTTTAATCTTATCAATTTATTTTATTTAGTTTTTTACACAATTACATTCTGTCAAAAGACAAAAACAGTTCAGTAACCATTTTCAAAACTGGGCTAAGACTGAAAGGTGGACATGAGGGATATTTGTCATAGTGACAAAACATCTAAACATTTTGACTTGCAGTGCTTACACAATGCCAAAGGGACAAGGGATTTCGGGGGCACTGACTGTTGAAATGAGAAGGAAATTTAGTTTTGACATATGAACGAACAGTTTTGGGAAATATATGAGCTTTTGCGAGTGAGCTATAGTGTTGTGCTGAACTGTAAGACTGTTTTGCAAAACAATCACTGAGACGTTTTTTGCTTGCGTTTTCCGTCGACGTTTAACGCCTCGTGACTAAATAAAGGGCATCAATGTGATCGTGCACACCAATGCGCAAAACGCCAGGTGCAAAAGCGTCATTTTTAAAAAAAAACGCCTCATGCTTGTTTTTTTGTTTTAATACGGCGCGTCAAAACCTTCTCCACTCTTTTGTTCACGTGCACGGAGCTGCTGAAGTTACAGTAAACAGCACTTGGAGGCTCTCAAGTGCAACACTGTCAATGCAAGCGCACATTGAAGAAGATGCCCAGAAGCGTGATGAACGTGGAGCTGCTTATTGCACTGGTAAATAATAATCATTTCTTCATTGCTACAGCTGGCGCCGCTGCTAGAACCATCCATAACAACAAGCGTGTCAACTTTGTCTTCTTTCTCTGTGTTACATCTCTGTGTGTAGCGCGATCTAACGTCAAGGAGGGATTTTGCATACTCTTCTGCTCGACGCCTGTGAAAATCTCTTGGGTTGGAATCCGGAAAAACGTCTTGGAAAACGCTGACGATAAACGCAAACGAAAAGCGTCCCGGTGTGTACGAGCCTTTAGAGTATTGAGAATGTAATTCCAGTTTCAAGAAATGAACCAAACCAATGGAGAAAAACTGTAATACAAATTTCTCATGTCATTCAAATGAAAATGTGTGTTTTTTAAAAAAAAGCCCCTCTCCCAAAAATAACCCTCACTGATGCAAGAGCAGATTATACAAAGAGGAACAAATAACATAATAGAAAATTCCACTATTTGCCACTAGTTCAAGAACATACAGTACAGGAATGGTCATGTGACTGCGTTGGCAAATTCAGCACTATCAAATCTTCACATGCATGTAAGTGAGAAGCAGACAAATGTTAAACAATATTTCTGACAACTCAAGAAACAAAACCAGGGCTTCTTTAACCCTTAATGCTGATTTTCTGACTTACCCAGTGAGAAAATCTCCCACAGCATGATCCCGTAAGACCAGACGTCACTCTGAACCGTATAAACACACTCGAAAATGCTCTCTGGAGCCATCCACTTCACTGGGAGACGAGCCTGAGAACACACACATACATATGTGACTCTAGACCACAAAAACCAGTATGATGTTGCATACACGTCATGATTTTTGCCAAGTATGATGCGATTTTGGATTAACATCTATGTTGATCCTGAAATGTCAAAAGTTCGAAAATGCCTATTCTCTACCACAAAACTGTAAAATATTCCCAAAATCTGAGGGATATAGTTGGATAACAATCATGTAGACGGCCAATTTAGTTTATTCAATTCCCCTATAGCGCATGAGTTTGGACTGTGGTGAAAACCGGAGCACCCGGAGGAAACCCACGCCAACACGGGGACAACATGCAAACTCCACACATAAATGCCAATTGGCCTAGCTGGCACTTGAGCCAGCGACCTTCTTGCTGAGGCGACAGTGCTAGCCACTGAGCCAACGTGCCACCCATAAAAGGTAAATGTATCCCTTAATTCTGATCGTCATACTGTACTTGGTGAAATCAGGTTGGCAGATGTTTTTGCATGCCTATATTTTGGGCAATAGCCAACAGTACACTAAATAGATCAGATTTATTGCCAAAACAATCAAATATGAAGTAAAAAATTTTGTTCCATGAAGGTGTTTTTTTTAAATATCCTACTGTAAATATATCGAAAGTCAATTGTTGATTAGTAGTGCATTGCTAAACACATGATTTAGACTAAGGCCCAATCCCAATTCTATTTTTGTACCCCTTCCCCTTGGCCCTTAAAACCGAGTGTGAAGGGGAAGGGCTTCAAAATGTACCCCTAAAAAATGGGACAGCACTACAGAACCTGCACAGGTCATCAGATGTCATCGCAATCTCTTGCTTCATATGAGATCAGACGACTGCTGTAGTTATTCCAGTTGTGTTATTTTTTGGTGTTTATCTTCAGGAAATCACTGAAGGCAGATATTATGTTATCATAACGATCTAATGTGGCAATAAGATCATAACTGTACTGTGTATTTACACAGTGGCCATATTCATCAATGTAAACACACCAAAAACAGCATTAACATTATAGCAGACACTGTAAAAAGCTCATTCTCAGCCACTAGACTTTTTTTTTGAAAGGGCATTCGAGTATCAGAATGTTGTGGGACTGCTATACAGGAGTTATGATTATGGATTATAGATGGCAAAATTTTGCCGTTTTTATTTTAGTGTTTTTATTAAAACACAAGCACAGTTATGAATATATTAAAACGTGCTTGTTTGTTTTAAAAATTCGTAATAATGACAAAAAATACTAATTTGTGGCTCTCCTTACTTCTGGGTGAAGCGAAACTGCCGTTGTGGCTGGTGTATTCTGGGAAAATTTCTTACCCCTTGGTTTCGAGTGTGGTCCTAAAAAATCTCTGTTCGAAGGGCTATTTACCCCTTCCCCTGAGCCCTATGCCTTCAAGCTAAAGAGAATTGGGACACTCATACCCCTTCACATAAACGCGCAAAACGAGGGGTAGGGGAAGGGCTAAAGGCTATAATTGGGATTGGGCCTAAATGAAAGGTTTTTCTCAGTATTTGGATTTTTTTGAACCCTCAGATTACAGATTTTCAAATATTGTCATTTCCTAAACCAAACATCAATTCAATACACACTATTCCATCTCAAACTGTTTTTGAGTAGCCATTGAGCTGCTTTTGTTGTAAAAACCTGGCAACCCTGCTCAACTGACACTAGGCCCAATCCCAATTCTACTCCTTAGCCTTTTCTCTTACCCCTCGTTTTGCATGCTGACTTGAAGGGGTAAGGGTGTCCCAATTCTCTTTAGCTTGAAGGTGTATGGCTAAGGGGAAGGGGTAGATAGCCCTTGAAATTGAGATTTTTCAGGACCACACTCAAAACCAAGGGGTAAAAAATTTCCCAGAATACACCAGCTACAACAGCAGCATGGCTGCACACTGAGGTAAGGAGACACACAAATTAGTATTTTTTTGTCATTATTACTAATGTTTACAACAAACAAACACATGTTTTAATATATTCATAACAGTGTTTGCTCATGTTAATGTTGTTTTGGTGTGTTTACATAGATGAATATGGCCACAATGTAAATACACAGTACAGATATGATCTTATTGCCACATTATATCGTTATGATAACATAATATCTGCCTTCAGTGATTTCCTACAAAAGTCCTAAGAGGCCATGCATTAAAATAATTTTTCTTTTTTTATTTATTTATTTATTTATTTATTTATTTATTTATTTATGTATTAATTATTATTATTAATATCTGGCAAATGTCTGGTCAGAGAGTCTACACCGGCCCTGCAAACAGGGAGAGAATAGCCCACCTGCAAACGTGCATTCGTGCAACACATTAAAGGCATTCAGAACAGCCATAATATGAGAGCAAACGCTTGTGCTCATGATTAATAGACATTTATGATTATATTCACGTATATGAGCATATATCATTATTTACAATAATATTCCCTTAACTGTAACCATTTTAAGGCAACTCTATATGGCGCAAAATAAGCTGCTGCATGCATGAATTAAATATGAAGAATGATGAAGATCCTGCTCTTGCTTTGATCTTTTACGCAAATTATTTACAACTATAAAACTGTGCCATATAGAGTTGCTTTAAAATGGTAACAGTTGAAGGATTATTCTTGTAAATAATGATATATAAACATATACATGAATATAATCATAAATGTACATTCATCATGAGCACGAGCGTTTGCTCTCATATTATGGCTGTTCTGAACGCCTTTAATTGTATGAATGAACGTCTGCAGTATTCCGGTGTCCTGACATTTGCTAGATATTATTACTACTACTACTACTACTACTACTACTACTACTACTACTACTACTA
>CAIGQZ010032675.1:1079085-1107007 GCA_903798205.1 Danio tinwini
ACACACACACACACACACACACACACACACACACACACACACACACATATGCACACGTGACATGCATGTATTTCTCATGTCTCATGTGGATGTTTATTTGATGACACTGGTTTGCAGACTCACCCAGAGCGGAGTTTGTTGGTCTGGATGTGACTGGTCTCATGTCCAGATAGTGATCAGAGCAGGTGCTGGAAATCCCACTGTCACTGTCGGCACAAACACAATCAAAACATGCCATCAAGAAGCACTTTCAATAAACCATAAAACATTATTAAATCAAATGTTTTTTTTTCTTTTATTACTTGTGTATAACATCACCACATTATTGACAAAACTTGTTTTATTTTTCACTAAATAGATAGTTGTAACTAATATTTAACTAGGATGTTGGTGTGGGTTTCCTCCAGGTGCTCCGGTTTCACCCACAAGTCCAAAGACATGCGCTATATAAATATAAATAAAAGTGCACCTCAACTCTCTTGTTTCCACCAAAAGTGTTCGTCAGGAGCTCCATAGGATCAATATAATTGGCCGAGCTGCTATAGCAAAACATTCGGTGACTCGTGCCAGTGCCAAATATTGGTTTCAATGGTGCCAGCAGCAAAAATCTTGGGCTGTGGATAATGTGAAGCATGTAGTGTTCTCTGATGAGTCCAGCTTTACTGTCTTTCCCACATTCGGGAGAGTTAAGGTGGGGAGAAGCCCCAAAGAAGCATCCCACCCAGACTGCTGCATGCCCAGATTGAAGCCTAGGGGGTGGATAAGTGTTGGTTTGGGCTGCAATATCATGGCATTCTCTAGGCCCAATACTTGTACTAGATAGGCACATCACTGCCAAGGACGACTGGACCATTATGGAACACCATGTGCACCCAATGGCTCAATCATTGTATCCTGAAGGCAGTGCAGTGTATATTATATATGCACTAGTGTACACATCAAGACTGGTGACAGAGCATTTTGATGAACAAAGTGAAGTCGAACATCTCCCATGGCCTGCACAGTCACCAGATCTAAATATAATTGAGCCCCTTTGGGGTGTTTAGGAGGAGAGAGTCAGGAAACATTTTCCTCCACCATCATCATAGTGACCTGGCCACTATTCTACAAGAAGAATAACTCAATATCATTCTGGCCACTGTGCAGGACTTGTATCTGTCATTTCCAAGATATATTAACGCTGTATTTTCATCATACTGTTGTTTTTAAAAAGTAAATGAGAAATTCACTGAAATATCACGGTAGCAAAGTTGACAAGTGAAGTTTATGTATAAACAAATTTCGAGAGGATCACGTGCTTATGATTGTTCTCAGCTGTTCCAGCATCAGCTCATGATCGATTATCCAATCAGACGACTTCTAACTCACTATAAATAACCAGAGTTTTCTTATCTCAATATCTTCGTCTTGAAGAACCCACCCACCTCTACTTTCCCTCCTTTTGAGATGGGCGACACGGCGGCCCAGTGATTAGCACTGTTGCCTCACAGCAAGAATGCTGCTGGTTTAAGTCCCTACTAAACCAGACAACATTTCTGTGTGGAGTTTTGCTTGTTTTCCCCGTGCTCGCATGGGTTTTCCCAGAGATCCCCGGTTTCCTCCCACAGTCCAAATAACTCGCACCATAAGTAAATTGAACACACAAAATTGATACCATAGTCAAGCTAAGCAAGTACACCTCTCCTCAGTCATCCATATAAATCATTCAGCCAGAATAAGCTGGGGAAGTTTACCGAGATCTACTTGAGCTCAAACTCCCATCTCGTCCTGCAAATGGGAGGGAGCCCAGGGCTCGAGGATCTCATAAGCTCAGGGACAGCATGCCAAACAAGCTTTTATTACCAATCATCAGCTAAGTGTGAACTCTTGAAATAATTAAATCTGCTATTGGTGTCTCCTAAATATCTTATACAAATTATGAGACGAATAAATGACATGACAGAGGAAGTAAAAGTCACATATTTTCTCTATCAGCGCTTTACAGATTGTTGTCTTTTTTTATAACCGGTGTAACAGAGTTGACCAGAATGTAGGGTCAGACACAAATCATTTTTGCACAACCAATGATGACTAAAATCTAAAGATTGCTTAGCTCATATCATATTATTAAGCTGTGCAAACTATTCGCATATGTTAATACAGTATTTGTATTTAGTGCTGCGAGGGCTAATAGTGGATAGCTGTTTGTTAAACTGACCTCCTGACAAACATTCGCTCGGTGCTGACGTTCTTATAATCTGTCATGGGCTCTGGAAAGTTGGGAATGGTCATGACGAAGTTCAGGAAGTTTTCCGCTTTGCTGCGCAGGAAGTTCAGCAGGTCGCCATGACAACAGTACTCAGTGATGACCAGCACAGGCCCTGCATATACACCAGAGATAAAGCAAAAATGGTACAGAACGCAGAAAAAAATCCAGTGTGTGTGTCGTACCTCCATGTGTGCAGGCGCCCAGCAGGTTGACGATGTTCTTGTGCTGGCCGAGGTGACTGAGGATCTTCAGCTCAGACATCAGAGCCTCACGTTCATCAGGATGAGCACTGGCTGCTCCCAGCATGCAACACAACACAACACAACTCACTCCAACAGTCCATACACTCAATAATGACACTAATATCTTATTAAGAATTGTAATCAGAATCAGAATCAGAATCAGTTTTATTGCCAAGCGTGCTTCACACACACAAGGAATTTGTTTTGGCAACAGAAGCTTTCAGTGTACATAAAGTGACAAGAAAAGAAAAGGCAATAAACATTAAACATTAAACAGAGATGCAGTCAGTCAAAAAGATCTGGATGTTGAATGTATGTACAGATATGCTGTAAATATACAGGTTATAAGGTGCTGTGTACAAGTGCGTATGAGAAAGTATTGCACGTTTATTGCACAGTAGGGGAATATTTAACTGTTCATGAGGTAGATGGCCTGAGGAAAGAAACTTTTCCTGTGTCTATCTGTTTTTGTGCTTGGTGCTCTGTAGCGCCGACCAGACGGTAACAGTTCGAACAGGTAGTGTGCTGGGTGTGAGGCGTCCAGAGTGATTTTACGAGCCCTTTTACTCACTCTGGAAGAGTACAGTTCTTGAAGTGTGGGAAGGGTAGTGCCAGTGATTCGTTCAGCAGTCCGGACTATTCGCTGTAGTCTACGGAAGTCGGTTTTGGCAGCTGAGCTGAACCACACGGTGATTGAAGTGCAGAGGATGGATTGGATGACAGCTGAGTAGAACTGTACGAGCAGCTCCTGTGGCAGGTTGAACTTCCTCAGCTGACAAAGGAAGTACAGTCTCTGCTGGGCTTTCTTTACAATGGAGTCTATGTGAATGTCCCACTTCAGATCCTGAGAGATGGTGGTGCCCAGGAACCTGAATGACTCTACTGCAGCCACAGTGCTGTTCATGATGGTGAGTGGGGGGAGTGCAGGGGGGTTTCTCCTAAAGTCCACTATCATCTCCACTGTTTTGAGCGTGTTTAGCTCCAGGTTGTTGTATCTGCACCATAAAGCCAGACGCTCCACCTCCTGTCTGTATGCAGACTCGTCACCGTTCCGGATGAGGCCGATAACAGTAGTGTCATCCGCAAACTTCAAGAGCTTAATGGAGGGGTCTTTTGCAGTGCAGTCGTTTGTGTACAGGGAGAAGAGCAGTGGGGAGAGAACACATCCCTGGGGGGCACCAGTGCTGATGGTGCGGCTGTCGGATGTGATTTTGCCCATTCTGACTAGCTGTTGTCTATCTGTCAGAAAGCTGGTGATCCATTGACAGACAGAGCTAGGGACAGACAGCTGGGTCAGTTTGTTCTCGAGCAGTGATGGGACGATGGTGTTAAAGGCAGAACTGAAGTCCACAAACAGTATCCTTGCGTAGTTCCCTGGTTTGTCCAGATGTTCTAGGATATAATGCAGTCCCATGTTGACTGCATCATCCACAGACCGGTTTGCTCTATAGGCAAACTGCAGGGGGTCCAGCAAAGGTCCAGTGATGTCCTTCAGATAAGCTAGCACCAGTCTTTCGAATGACTTCATGGCCACAGATGTTAAGGCAACAGGTCTGTAGTCATTGAGTCCTGTGATCTTTGGTTTCTTTGGTATTGGGATGATGGTGGAGCATTTGAAGCAGGATGGAACTTTGCGCTGTTCCAGTGATCTGTTGAAGATCTGTGTGAAAATGGGAGCCAGTTGGTCCGCACAAGTTTTCAGACAGGCTGGTGAAACACCATCTGGACCTGGTGCTTTTCGTCTCCTCTGTTTACTGAAGATCTGATGCACATTATCTTCACTGATCTGAAGTGCCGGGGTGGAGAAGGAGATGGCTGGAGGTGTTGATGGCTGTTTACTGAGGATCTGATGCCCATTATCCTCACTGATCTGAAGTGCAGGGGGTGAGAGGGAGATGGCTGGAGGTGTTGATGGCTGTGTAGGGAGATGATCCGGGTGGGTGTGAGGTGTCTGGTCAGAGGTGTCAAATCTACAATAGAAAATATTCAGCTCGTTTGCAAGATGTTTGTTGCAGTCGATACTGGGGGATGGTGTTTTATAATTTGTGATGTCTTTCAGGCCTTTCCATACTGATGCAGGGTCGTTGGCAGAAAACTGGTTTTGCAGCTTCTTGGCATAGCTTTTCTTGGCCACACCAATCTCCTTTGTCAGTGTGTTCCTGGCCTGATTGTATAAAATCCTGTCCCCGCTCCTGTAGGCATCCTCTTTTTCATGACGAAGCTGTCTAAGTTTTGGTGTAAACCATGGTTTATCATTGTTAAATGATAAGTAGGTCCTGGTAGGGATGCATAACTCCTCACAGAAACTGATGTATGATGTTACAGTCTCTGTGAACTCGTCTAGGTCGGTGGCTGCAGCTTCAAAAACACTCCAATCAGTGCATTCAAAACAAGCTTGTAAGACCTGCTCTGTGTCGTTGGTCCATCTCTTAACAGTCCTTAATACTGGCTTAGTAGTTTTAAGTTTTTGCCTGTAAGTTGGTATAAGATGAACCAGGCAGTGGTCGGAGAGTCCTAGAGCTGCTCTGGCGACGGAGCGATATGCATCCTTTATTGTGGTGTAGCAATGATCCAAAATGTTATTGTCTCTGGTGGGGCATGTGATGTGCTGTTTGAATTTAGGCAGCTCATGTGTGAGTTTTGCATGGTTAAAGTCACCGAGAATGATAAAAGCAGAGTCCGGGTGTCGTTGTTCAGTCTCTGTGATCAGATCAGACAGCTGTTGTAACGCAGTCCTCACGTGTGCTTGTGGTGGAATGTAAACACAGACAAGAACGAACGAGGAAAACTCCCGCGGTGCATAAAACGGCTTACAGTTAATCAAAAGCGCTTCCACATCAGGACAGCACATCTTCTTTAACACAGTTACATACGTACACCATCTCCTGTTGATGTAAAAGCATGTCCCACCACCGCGTGTTTTGCCCGTTGACTCCGTATCGCGATCTGCTCTGTACAGCTGAAAGTCCGTTAAGTGTAATGCGCTGTCCGGAATGGCTTTGTTCAGCCAGGTTTCTGTGAAACACAGCGCAGCAGAGTTGTTAAAGTTCTTGTTTTCGCATGAGAGCAGAAGTAGTTCGTCCATTTTGTTAGGAATGTAAGATATTGAAGAGCCATGAAACCCCCCTCTTTCGGTTCAAGTCTACCTCAGAATTTAAAAAAAATGCTCTGAGATGGGTGTGGAGCTCTGTGAGCAGAGGAAGGAGTGGACGTGGCCAGCAGAGCAGGAGAAAAAGGGGAGCGAACAACTGTTGACTCACAATATGAGACACAAACCATGAGGAGAGCCATGATTTTATAGTTTACAAAGTTAAAATGCAAGGAAATAAGCAGTAATTTAATGTCCTGCTACATTTGTTATTTGTAATTTTATATACACATAACCACAATTTGTGCTATCATTATAAAGATAACTGTGTTTATATAAACACTATAAATGAGGAGGACTTCTCTCCTCTTCTATCCCCAGGTCTGAATGCAGACACAGTGGATAGCAGTGCAGCAGGTCTCTTGCCCTGTCTATTCCAACCATTAACCCTGCCGGTAATCTGGAGGATTTTAAACGTGTGAACACAGCAGCATGGATATAGGCGATGTGTCTGAATGGTAACAAACTCAGCTGATAAAAGACTAAGTCTGGCATTCTGCCAAAACAAAAAACAAAATTGATTAACCAATGAAATGTAATTGAATTAAATATATCAATTTGGTTCACTGAAGCATGTATATATTTATTACACAAACTTCTGAAAATAGCTGACCGCCGATAATCAGTTTGCAGAAGAATTGTGTCCTCCTGAGCATCACATACACCAGTAAACTCACACAGCTCTGTGATTGGCCAAAATGCTTAGTTTGACTTGTCGGTGATCGTCTACTCTTCCCTGTTGATGACTCCTGACCTACTGTCTGCTGAATTTCTTCATGCTTGAAACTGTTTACAAACCCAATATCTGCAGTCTAGGAATTCAGAACTCAAGAAATGTGAAGTTTGAAAATACATCTATAAAAATTAAGCCTTGAAAAATTCAGTTGTCTCAAATTTCAGATGTTCAATATTCAAATTCAAATTAAGAAATTAAATGTTTTAACGGCATATAAAAATTCTGATTTTCTTAAATTACAATTCGTCACCTTGGAATTATAAGGTTGTATCTGCGTTCTGAATGATTTTGAGATATTGAACTTCAAAGTTTTTGCCTTTCATAGCAAACAGTGTGTGTCTAACATTTGTTTTTTAAATAAAACTTAAACATCTTAAAATGTAAGCAACTTCTAAAAAAACATACCATAATGTAAATAAGTTGCCATTTAATAAGAATATGTCAATAACTCAATTTTGACAAAAATGTCAGATAAAACCTTATAATTCTAAGGTGACGAATTGTCAATAATTCAAATAAACACATTTCAAATTCAGATTTTTTTGGCATTTTATTAGCTCCATATTCTGCTGTACTTCAGTGTCAGTGAACGACTGTCCAGCAAACTCACATGCAGTGTGCACAGTTATCTGGTTTTTAAGTAGTTTGAAAAGTATGAGATAAATGACATCAGTACGTAATAACCGGTGATGAAATAATAATAAACTGATACTGAATTGTCCACCACTGCATCGGTGTGCACTGAAGAAATAATACATTTTGACACCCCTAGCTGTGAAGCTCATTTTTACAATGAAAAACAATAGACAAGTAGCGCATTGGAAAGTTAAAACACATTCTGTGTGAACCGCCCCTACTTTGTTGTTTATAAATGTCAAGCTGCTAACAAATAATCAGTATTCCATAAAGTGTGCTGTAATTAAACATGATACTCCAATAATTCCCAAACCATGGTACTACCTTACTATTGTGCTCTTTATACTATATATAAGTTATGTTTGTTTGTATGATATGTTTTCTGACCTTTGAGCATTTTCACAGCTACTCTTGTGATGTTGTCCTCTTTGCCTAGACCGTAAGCTGTGGCCTCCACCACCTTCCCAAACGCACCAGCGCCAAGAGTCTTACCTACACACACACACACACACACACACACACACATACACACACACACACACACACAGACACACACACAGACACACATCCGCATTAAAGGTCCCATGAAGTGCTTTGAAATGGGCATTTTTTAATTTAAAATTTGACAATCTCAACTGATACATGAAGAGAGTGCGGGACATATAGTAGCTTCTCCCCTTTAACAAAAATCAGCCAATAGTGTTTTGTTTTTAACACAGCTCTGCCAGTGAGAGCTGTTGAGCTCAAGTGCATCAAGAAGCTCAAGTATGAGGTGACGTCAAAAGAATCGTTGATCTATTTAAGGGGAAGAGACAAACTGCAAGTTTTGGAGGTTTATATCAGGTTTATATCTTCTAAATGCAAATTCTGTCACTGTTTCGGACCACACCAGCTTATAGATATCCTTAAAACTAACATATACTGATTTAACATATAACATAACATCAAAAATTGCTATTTCATTTCACAGGACCGTTAACACAAGCCAAAAAGTGACATAACTGATAGAAAATATCTATATACACTGCTCTTGATTACATTTAAACAAATGCTTCACAGTCTGTGGTGCTTCTGTGTTATGTTTGGCAACACTTCTTTCAGCCTTTACTGATGTGGTGTTCTGCTTTTTATGTCTTCAACAACCTTTTTGAGGAGGCATTTCATGATCATATTCCACATGACAATACTGAGATTTATCGGCTCAAATGGTGAAGAAAGGCCGCATTTGAATGAACGGACCACTCATAAATGAACTGACCTGAACCTCAACAGACAGCAGTTTTCCAGGCTGTAATAGTGGAGGTGCTCGCATTATTAATAAAAAGAGCTCAGAGAAAATGTATTAAATCTTGAAGAAAAAAAACATACTTTGCGCCATTGTTTTTTTTATCATTTAGATGCCTTCAAAACCAAAATATGACAATATATACAGCTTACTCAAAGTTATTATCCCTCTTTTTCAAATATTTCCCAAATGATGTTTAACAGAGCAATGCATTTTTCACAGTATTTCCTATCATATTTCATCTTCTGGAGAAAGTCTTATTTGTTTTATTTCGGCTAGAATAAAAGCAGTTTTAAGAATATTTAAAGGTGCAGTGTGTAAGTTTGACACCCAGTTGTTGAACTAGGTATTGCACTCCTGGATCAAAACAAACTGAAGCGCGGGTTGCCAGATTGAGTACGGGAGCGAATGATTTAAACTGTGTTCTAAATAAAAGCAACGACGTGATAGAGGAAATATTTTCCATTTTAAAAGGAGTTTTTGTCAAAACCAACACCTCGAATTGATATATTAGAAATGCCGTCTATTTCTTACAGTTGAACAACAGAAAACTATGACAGTGATCCCCTCAGGTAAACCTTGTGTGCTTTATTCAGGGCTAAATGCTAACAATGTGAGTTTGAATGCCATTTTACAGGACATTTATTGCCATATACTGAAAGCAGCAGCAGATAGTTCACCTCAGATCTTGAAAAAAATACAATAAACCGTTTGAACTTGAACTTTAGAACTAAACACGTGATTCAGCATCTACATTTAATAATGTTAATGAGGGCTAATGTGCATTAAATAGATTCTAAACCTTACCGTTTCGTGAGTGAGTGCATATTCTGTGCTTCTGAATGGCTGTATTTAAATTTCTGTCGTGTTTCGTTTGGTGCAAACAGCCAAATTGCTCATCACTGCGTATCTTGTCATAAAGCGCGTTGTTAGGACACACGGTTACAATGTAACCTGCTCACCTAATGTTTACGCTCGTAATATTTATATTATTTGCTAATTAATAACGTCATATGGAACTGAATCTGTCTCATTTCGGAGTCTACTGTCCACCGGCGGTCACATTTCTGTCGCATTTCGGTCACAGACGCAAGCTTTCAGAGCCTTTCTGTATGAATGAATGAATGAAATACAAGGTTTTCCATCAAGGCAACCTGCGGTTCTGAAATATAATTAGGGCAAGACGAAATCTGCGGACGTTTTTTGCTATTTCTGCAGAGAATTTTGGTAAAAATCTGAGGAATTATTTTGGGAATATCATAACTAAAACCTTAATATGTTAAATAAAAAATAATAGCTTTTTAACTTGTATTTAATGTTTAAAATGCAAATCCAATTAGATTAACTGTAAATAGTTAACTTTAAGTAAATAAACTGAATTAATGATAGGCTAAAAATCTGCAGAAATCTGCGGAAAATCTGCGGAAATCTGGCGCGCAGATTCCGTGTGGGCCTAAATATTATTGGCTAAACTGGCATTGTGCAGGTTAAAAGAACAAAAACATAGACAGCGTTCTGGCACAGAAAAGACATTTTCAAAGCAGAATATCTGACTTCAGCATTGTTTTTCAGATAAACAAGTATGTTCACTTGGGATGTTTCTTAAATATCTGCACACATATTATGGTATTTTTATGCTTTAGAAGAGTCAAAAACTTACATACAGCACCTTTAAGACCATTTTAAGGTCAATATTGTTAGCCCCCTTAAGCAATATTTGTTTTGTATTGTCTACAGAACAAACCACTGTTATACGATGACTTGCCTACAATAAAAGTGACCTGTTTAAAAAAAGTCTGAGATTATAATAATGACATTTTTACTATTTTTACCAACCACTAAAATGCCTTTCACTGTAATCAATATTTATATACATACAAAATAATATTACTTTGTAGTTAGAACAATAATTATTTGTCAGCAAGTCTTTAATCAATGAATATTCTATCAATTTTAGAAGAATTGCATATACTTTTATATATTTGAATACATACAGTTGAAGTCACAAATATTGGCCCTCCTGTGAATTGTTTTTTTTTATTCAAATATTTTCCAAATGATGTTTAACAGAGCAAGGAAATTTTCCTATAATATTTTTTTCTTCGGGAGAAAGTCTTATTTGTTTTATTTCGTTAAGAATAAAAGCAGTTTTTATTTTTTCTATTACCATTTTAAGGTCAATATTATTAGCCCCCTTAAGCTATTTGATTTGATTGTCTACAGAATTATACAATGACTTGCCTAATTGACCTAGTTAAGCCTTTAAATGTCACTTTAAGCTAAATACTAGTGTCTTGAAGAATATCTAGTCAAATATTATTTACTGTCATCATGGCAAAGGTAAAAGAAATCCGTTATTAGAAATGAGTTGTTAAAACTATTATGTTTAGAAATGTGTTGAGAAAAATCTTCTCTCCGTTTAACAGAAATTGGGGAATAAAATACACAGAGGGGCTAAAAATTTTGGGGGGAAAGGGGGTGCTAATACTTCTGACTTCTACTGTATGTAAGCGTGTGAAGAACAAAAGATCAAGTACAGACCGAGTTTGAGTTTGTCTCGAGGAAACTCCCATTTCTCGTTGTACGGCAGTTGTGTGGGGTCGATGAAGGTGTAGTTGTTTCCATTTGTGGCTTCGATGATTTTCCAGCGGATCTCATATCTGGGCTTCTGCGCACAGAGTAAACACACACTGCTCTTTAGAAGATTTCACACACATTCATAAATAGAAGCAATTTGAAGAGTTTGTTAAATCGACAGGGTTAAAATATTTCACAACAGCATGTGATGAATCATTCATGAAATTAAAGAGAGAGTTAGTCAGTTTCATGAAGCTTTATATTTACTTACATTTAGAAAGTGCAGCAGGAATGGCTTGTTTTTTATTTAATTATCCGTAATCTTTCGTTTTCTGTAAAAATAATAGCTCAATAGGGCAGCACGGTGGCTTAGTGGTTAGCACTGTCACCTCACAGCAAGAAGGTTGTTGGTTTGAGTCGCGGCTGGGTCAGTTGGCATTTCTGTGTGGAGTTTGCATGTTCTCCCTGTGTTTGCGTGGGTTTCCTCCGGGTGCTCCGGTTTCCCCCACAAGTCCAAATACTTGCACTATAGGTGAATTGGGTAGGCTAAATTGTCCGTAGTGTATGTGTGTGAATGAGATGGGCGTTTCCCAGTGATGGGTTGCAGTTGGAAGGGCATCTGCTGCGTAAAACATATGCTGGAATAGTTGGCGGGTCATTCCGTTGTGGCGACCTCAGGTTAGTAAAGGGACTAAGCCGAAAAGAAAATGAATGAATGAATGGCTGTAGTGTAGCTATATGTGTGAATGAGTGTGTATGGGTGTTTCCCAACACATACTGGGTAAGTTGGGGGTTCATTACCCTGTGGCAACTTCTGATGAATAAAGGCACTGAGCTGAAGGAAAATGAATAAATGAATGAATTTGATTTACTAATTAAGAATTTCTTTACATCCAAACAGATGTGGAATGTGAGAATATAATACATCAATTTTGAATGATGAATTGAGTTATGCCGGTCATTTTAATTCATTCATTTTAAATAAAAACAAAAAATAATAATTCGATAATTAGAATTAGAATAATAAATTAGGGTTAAAAGCTTTTAAAAGTGTTTAAGTTGAATTAATGTGACTTCAGTGTGAATTTATTGTAAATAAAGTAATAGTATTTAAAATTCAAACTCTATATAAAATAATAATAAATATATTTTTCAATAATAATAAATATTTTTTAATCAAAACATTGAAACGGCAGTCTTAAATTCATCAAATCTATAATAATATTAATTATAGTTAATAACATTTTGGCAATAAAAAAAAATAATAATACAAGATGAGTTTGAATATGTCCTGAATAAAGTAATAGTTCTTAAAATTATATATATATATATGCACAGTCCAAAGATATGCGCTATATGTGAATTGAATAAGCTAAACTGTCTGTAGTGTATGTGTGTGCATGAGTGTTTCCCAGTGCTAGGTTGTGGCTGGAAGGGAATCCGCTGCGTAAAACAATTGCTGGATAAATTGGTGGTTCATTCTGCTGTGTCCACACCTGATTAATAAAGGGACTAAGCCGAAAAGAAAATGAATAAATGAATGATTTTTTTTAATACATTTTTTATATAAATTAAAACAGATTTTTAGTCAAACGCCAGTCATAAAATCATCAAAACTGCAGGAGAATATTTTGCCGATAAAAAAAAAAAGAAAGACCAAAAAAACTAAGAACTAGGAATTAAAAAAGAGGAAAAAAATTAATCGGAAAGAGGATTTATTTTTATATTTGAATGACGCAGTGATGAATCATTCAGGAAAAGACTGTCTGGATGTCTTAAGAGAAAGATTTGTGACTTCGCATTAAAACTATTTTAAAAGCGGACTCATATTGAGTGATATTTGTCTGGCTAAAACTGACCTGTTTATACTTGTAGATCATGAAGATGAGCAGCAACCCGAGCACCACCATCGCCACTGTCGAGCTGCACATGGCACTGGTGAAGATTTGATCTGACACAAAACACACACACACACACACAGTGGAATTTGTCAAAATTATTTTTTATTTTTTTCTTCTTTTTCAAATATTTCCCAAATGATGATTAACAGAGTGAGGAATTTTTCACAGTATTTCCTATAATGTTTTTTCTTCTGGAGAAAGTCTTATTTGTTTTATTTCAGCTAAAATAAAAGCAGTTTTAAATTTTTTTATAAACATTTTAAGGTCAATTATATTAGTCCTTTTAAGCAATACTTTTTTCTCAATTGTCTACAGAACAAACCACTGTTATACAATGACTTGCCTAATTACCCTAACTTTACCCTAATTAACATAGTTAAGCCTTTAAATGTCACTTTAAGCTGAATCTAGTATCTTGAGTCAAATATTATTTACTGTCATCATGGCAAAGATAAAATAAATCAGTTACTACAAATGAGTAATTAAACTATTATGATTAGAAATGTGTTGAAAAAAATCTTCTCGCCATAAACAGATATATACAGGGGGTTAATAATTCTGACTACCAATGACCAAGGTGGATGAGCTTATATGAGCCGTCTAGAAAGCTTCAGTACCAGAGACGTCCATGGAGAAGGTGTCACTGCCCTGACCGACCAGGTTAAAGGCCACGCAGACGACGGTCATCCTGCGGTTGGGGCCCACGGTCAGAACGCTTTCCACACCCACAGCCCCGAAACTCTCCTTCTGGAACTCCACTGTCTGTGTCTGGATCGGCTGCAGATCCGTTGTGTTTTCCGGACAGCTGTTCGACACATAAACAGGAGCAAATAGGAGACTTTAATTTAAGGTGAGCCAAAATTTTTATTAAATTAATAAAATATTTCCAAAATGAAGTTTAACAGAGCAAGGAAATTTTCACAGTATTTCCTATTCTATTTTTTCCTTCTGGAGAATGTCTTATTTGTTTTATTTTGGCTAGAATAAAAGCAGTTTATATTTTAAGGTCAGAATTATTAGCCCCCCTGTATATTTTATTCCCCAATTTCTGTTTAACGAAGAGAAGATTTCTTTAACACATTTCTAATCATATTAGTTTTAATAACTCATTTCTAAAAACTGATTCATTTTATCTTTGCCATGATGACAGCACATAATATTTGACTAGATATTTTTCCAGACACTTCTATACAGCTTAAAGTCACATTTAAAGGCTTAACTAGATTAATTAGATTAATTAGGCAAATATTGCTTAAGGGGGCTAATAATATTGACCTTAAAATGGTTTTAAAAAATTAAAAACTGCTTTTATTTAAGGCAAAATAAAACAAATAAGACTTTCTCCAGAAGAAAAAAATATGATAGGAAATACTGTGAAAAATGTCTTACTCTGTTAAACATCATTTGGGAAATATTTGAAGAAGAAAAAAAATTCACAGGACGGCTGATCATTTTGACTATAGTATATATGAAGACATACGTGGTTCGGATTCCTGTGCACTGGTACCAGAGGATGCTGGGAGCTGGATATCCATAAGATCGGCAGGACAAAGTGGTGACGTTCTCCCATTTCACCCTCGCAACCGGCTTTGCTGTCAAACACAATCAGATTTAGTATTTCAGAAGAGATTCTGTTGCTTATTTCACTTGATTTCCTTTCAGGAAGGATGTGGGTTTAATACAGTTCAGGTAACACTAAAATAATAGGCCATTAGTTAATGTATTTACTAACACCAACAAACAAGTATTAGTAAATTTTAAATTATGATTAATAAATGCTTTACATGATTATTCATACTTTTGGCACTACATACACACAGCGCAATAAGGTGCAACAGTAATTTTCACATTTTGCGTCACGTTGTTTAAATGGCAAATCCATTTGCCTCTTTGTGTACTCATAGGTGTTCCGGTCTGTAAGGGAGGTGTGTTAAGGCGCATTGTTGGCGCATTGCTATTTTGAAGAACTGAAATAGACTGCGCCATTGTCCAACCAAAAGCTGCTGTAAAGTGCATCGCAGAGTGCGTTAGTTATGAGCCTATGCAGGTCCAAACACTTACACATTGCTTAATACACACAGGGTGTACAGCAATACACAAATATCTTTACATATAAAAGTAAATAAATGATTAAAATGTTACAAAAATGATTCTTTTCTACATAAATATAAAAACCACTGCCTCCATGCCTTCTTCATCTTAGGGTTTTTTTCTTCTTCAGTTTATTCATTACAATCTGCTTTTGTATAATGTTATTATTATTAACAGTATTATTTATTATATGCATATTTATATATGTTTTAATAAAAACAAGTTTAGATTTGTCCCCCTGTCTGGTTTTAGAGACGTATGCATCATCATATGGGGCATACGAACAGGACGTGTGTTTGGATATAACCCTTGACCACACTTCATTATTATTGTTCTGAATTTAGAAATAGTTTTGAAGCAAATCTTTGCGCTTAACAAACTAAATTAAATTTGTAGGCTAATAGATGTCTTCAGTGGAGTGTGTACAACACCGTTTCCTTATCCACGAAAGTAAAGGAGTATAGTAAAAAGTAAAAGTAAAGAGGCCGAATGTAGGAGGCTCATTCTTTATCCTTGCTGCAGATGCTCTGTTTAACTGTTTTCTCACTGGTGAAGCGTTCAGTTTTTACACGTACAAAGTCGCCATGTAAATAGCAAATGCGCCATGGCGCGACACAACTGACTCTTAAAGGGAATGGGAGATGAGACTTGCTTTAATGCACGTTATGCTCAAAACACACCCATAACTCATTGAGAGAATAAGCGCAACCCTGTTAGACCATGCAGGCATATTATCTATCCCATAGGCCGGGGGCGCAGAGTGCATTTTTCTGTACTTAAAATAGCAAAAGAGGATTCGGATACGCTCTTAATGCTTTTGCGTCATGTGCTTTAAACTTTGCGCCTAGATCGTTAAAATAGAGCCCTTAATGTTAGTAAATACATTAACTAATAGACCATTATTCTAATCTTTTTGCTACAGATATTTCTTAGTTCCGCGTTTTTTCTTTGCATTTGCGTTTGCAGTAAACATGCAATCACAAACATTAGGCCTCATGAAAATATTCTGACGTCAATTTTCAGATCCACATTTTTAGTCTAAATTAGATATAAATAAATCTGAAAAATGTCTTCAACCTGTTTATTATACTATCATCACATAAATAAATGATTTAAAGCAGCTATTAAAAGTAGCGTTTTTCTAGCTAAATGATATATCGGGAGAAATATTGTTATCGCGATACTCAACAACAATACCATGTTTTCCCAGCATCGCGCAGCCCTAATTTGTAATGTGCATATAAACAGAAGTAAACTGTACTTACTGTACATTTTAATATCAAAAGTTATGGAGGCACTTTTCATGCTGTTCTTGACGTTGAGCGTGTATTGGCCGATCTCCTCGAAGTTCAGTCTTTTAAGGAACAGCAGCGCCTCGTATCTGCAAAATTCACCACAATGAGCTCACACTGATCAGCCTATGAATAATAATAATGTTAAAATGTTACATTCATCTAGCTTGCCATTGTTAATAACTGCATTTGATTATATTTATTCATGACTATATATAGTCAAGAAGTTAGTACAAAATGTGGTACAAAATTAAGACATTGTATTGTACCTGGAAAAAAAATATTCATTGGATTTACTACAGTGGCACTGTGGCTCAGTGGTTAGCACTGTCACCTCACAGCAAGAAGGTTGTTGGTTCGAGTCCTGGCTGGGCCAGTTAGCGTTTCTGTATGGAGAGTGCAGATTCACTCCGTGTTGGTGTGGGTTTCCTCCGGGTGCCCAGTCCAAACACATGCGCTATAGGTGAATTGAATGAACTAAATTGGTCGTAGTGTATAAGTGTGTGTGAGTGAATGGGTGTTTCCCAATACTGTGTTGTGGCTAGAAGGGCACCTGCTATGTAAAACATATGCTGGAATAGTTGGGGGTTCATTCCACTGCGGCAACCTCTGATAAGATATATTAAGCCAGAGGAAAATTAATGAATGGATTTACTATTTTTTTTAGGAAACAATTAACATGGGCTGAATTTAAACAAACAAATAAAGCTGAACACTACTAAATTTAATTTGATTGTCTAAATGCAGCCCATATAAATTGCTTGCAACCACTTACCTTAAAAGTTTTTGTAAATCCAATGAATCATATTTATTTAGTGTACTTAGGTAAATTACATAATCTTTGTCCACCACGGATCACCACTATCTTTATCGCTATCTATCCCTCTTCTTTTAGTATTTGATATTTCCTTACAAAATAAGCTATCCCAAGCTATCCCCTTCAACAGAAAAATGAAATAAAAATTGTAAGAGCAAGCAAGGCTTTCGGCTGAAATTCAGATCAGTTTACAATGATTTTAAATCTGTGGTAAGGCTTTTCCATATTTCAAAATATATATATGTAAAAAAATTAATAGAATTTGCAATTAGTCTGTTTAGAAAATGATGTTAACAGTTTTAAAACGAGTTTAGCATGCAGAAAAGTGCTGAAAATGTATAGCATTTTCATTCATTCATCCATCCATCCATCCATTTACTTATTCATTCATCCATTTATTCCTTCATTCATTCATCCATTCTTTCATTCATTTATCCATCCATTCATCTATCAATTTATTCATTCATTCATTCCTTCATTTATCCATTAACTCCTTCATTCATTTATTCCTTTATTCATTCATTCATCAATCTATTTGTTAATTCCTCCATTTGTTCATCCATCCATCCATCCATCTATTTGTTCATTCATTCATTCCTTCATTCATCCATCCATTCATTCATTCATCTATCAATTTATTCATTCATTCCTTCTTTCAGTCACTTCTTCATTTATTTCTTCATTCATCCATCCATTCATTCATTCATTCCCTCCTTCATTCATTATTTCCTTCCTTCATTCATTCATTTATTCATTCATTCATTTATCCATTAATTAATTCATTCATTAAGTTGTTCCTTCATTCATTTCTTCATTAATTCCTTCATTAATTCTTCCATCCATTCATTCATCCATTTATCAATCTATTTATTCATTCATTCATTCCTCCATTCGATCATCCATCCATTAATTTATTCATTCATTCATCTAACCATTAATTCCTTCATTCATCCATCAATTTATTCCTTCATTCATCCATTCATCTATCTATCCATCAATTTATTAATGAATTCATCAATTCATTTCTTCATTCATTCATCCATCCATTCATCAATTCATTCATTCCCTTCTTCATTAATTAATTAATCACTTCATTCATTCATCCATCCATCCATCCATCCATCCATCCATCCATCCATTCATTCATTCATTCATTCATTCATTCGTTCGTTCATTCATTCATTCACCCATTCATCCATTCATCAATTCATTAATCTATTCATCCATTGATTCATTCATCCAATTATCCATCCATCAATTTGATCATTCATTCATTCATTTATTCCTTCCTTCCTTCCTTCATTCATCTATTCACTCATTTATTCACTCATTCATTTTATTTCATAAAAATGCTTGTAGAGTATAAATGAGAAAAGTGACCAATGTAACCATTGACTTTCATAGTAGTAAAAACAAATACTATGGATACAGGTTTCCAGCATTTTTCTAAATATCTTTTTTTAAAGAAAAACCTCATAAAGGTTTAAAACAAGTGAACATGCCATAATACTTTAACACTATAAGCAAACCTGAAAGAACACATTAAAATAATAAAGAAATAGATTAACAATGATGTTTTCAACTGACCTGTCGTTATGGTTGTAAAACCTGTTCTCTGGGAGTGAGGCATTATGGGATGTGGGCGTCTCCCACGTGTGTGAAGTCAGAGGAGGATACGCTTCGATCAAAACCCCGAGATCCACATCGTCTCCTTCGCTCACCTCAATGGACAGGCCACGATGTGTGAGTTTAGACGAGAGCTTTGGTGACAGTCGAATGTACGGCTCGTCTGTCACAAAACAATGAGTGCATAAGTATATTTATGTATTTATTTTAATTGTTTTTATTGCAAAGAGCTACAATTCACAACATCAGTAGACATTCGTCACTTTTCCAGCTGTTCCAGTTTAAATTCCCTAGTCAGGGCAAAAAGAGGAAACACAAATTTCTTCAACCCAGGCTCATTCTGATTACGTACCCCTATATACATTTCCGGAGAGCGCCAAATACGTCCCAGGAGGTAAGTTTTTTTGCAGTTGTTGTTTTTGCGAATCCACCAGAGGCATCTGTGTACGCTTTTTGAGATCTCAAAATTCTCTCACAGGTGCCATTCGCACCTGCTGTTCTCGTGTAAATCCAGCAGAGGCTGCTGTCGACTGACTGATCGACTGATCAACTGATCCCCCCAACCCACCCCTTCCCTAAACCCAACTGACAGTGTTTTCAAAAGCACCGATTGACCCGCCCACCCACTTCCCTAAACCCAGAGTGTTTTCAAAAGCAATCCAGAAAAAGAAAAGCCCTCGAGGCAGCCTGATTTTTACCACGTTTTCAGATTTTACCACATTCTCACCCCGTTATTTACTTGTTTACTTAAATTTTTGGCTTTTGTTTTTGTCTAACCTGCTTTTTGGAACTGTTCTTCACCCCGTCGTCACGGTCAACTCCGCTCTACGTCTCAAGTCTGCTGACGTATGTGGCAAGCCACTGGACAAACTGGTAACAGCGGAAAAGTCGTCGACATGGAGGAAAGTGGTCAGCTGGTAAGCACGAAAAAGAACGACGTCATACCGCCTCGTAGCATCCGATTTAAAGACGAAATGCAGCCATATGTACCTCTGACTACATAATTTGTGATCTCCAGAAATGTATATAGGGCTGCGTTTTCAGAATGAGCCTATGTTGAATTTCTCCATGACAGGAACAGAACAACATATCCCTTTGCATGATCTTATTCTCTATTTACAGAAGAAAGGGGGGTGAAAGGGGAAGCGATACTTACAGTAAAAAAATAAATCTTAAAACTCTATAGCAAAAAAGACATTGGGTTGAACGGGAGTGATGTACTCAATGCATTTGGACCAAAATTCAATAAATGTATCTTTATTGTTATGCACACAGTATGTGGTTTTGCATTAGTACATTTTAAGGGGGCCTATTATGCCCCTTTTTACAAGATGTGATGTACAATAAATCTCTAATGCCCAAAGAGTGTGTATGTGTGCTTCAGCTCAAAATACACTGCAAATAAGTTTTGAAATGTCCTCCTTTTAGGCGTTGATCCTAATTGCGCCGGTTTTGGTAACTGCCGCTTTGAATTCAAATGAGATTTTCAAAAGAGGGCGGAGCCACAAATGTCTATGTGTGATAATAGTGGCCGATTCAAAACAGGACTAACATTATCTGTGGAAAAGACTTGAAAATGTCAAAAGAAGTGGCTCAGAAGAAGGTTGACTATGGAGACTACAGTGAAAACTCGAATGGCAGACGGCTGCTTCTTACTCAGGGCTGTCTATGCTAATGAGGGTCACTAATGGGCGGAGCTTTCCCCCTCTGATGACCCGTACAAAGGGAGAATGTCAATCAAAGTGTTTCTTCAGACAAGTGTGATAATAAAAAATAGAATTAATTTATTTTTAACCGTTAGAGGCTGGCTATATTCACGAGATTGTGTTTAAACCCTTCATAAAGTTTTTTTTTTTTTTGCATAATAGGTACCCTTAAAAGGAAACAAATGTCAACAATCGTCTCCGCTTCTCACCTACAACTAGCAGCTGTGTGGTGGAGCTGTTTGCTCCGGCTTCGTTTTGTCCCGTACAGGTGATGTTCCCAGTGTCCGACCGCTGGACAGACGGGATGGTCAGGATGCTCTCGATGGCTAAACGGTCACCCTCCATTGTTGATTTCTCTTCTGCTTTGGGTAGCTAATAAACAAAGACAAATACAACAGTTATCCTACATGCTCAAATGTGTCTCCTCTGCTCACCAAAGCTGCATTTGAGTGATTAAAAATGCACTAAAATTTAAAATATTATTTAAATTTAGAATAAACGTGTCCTATTTTAATATACTTTAAAATATAACCCATTCTTCTGATGCAAAGTTGAATTTTCAGCATCATTACTCCAGTGTTCAGTGTCAGATCATCCTTCAGAAATCATTCAGCGTTGATTATTGTGGTTGAAACATTGCAATGGCTATATACTTTCATACATTTACTTGAAAAGGTCATACCCTGCTTGAGGAGTGTGTCCATGTGACGTTGTAGTAAAAGTTTGGATTATTTGTCGTACAACTGATCTGAAGTCTCTCCCCAACCAGTTTGACATACTCGTTCCTCTTCAGGTACACATATGGTGGAAAACGTAACCCTGAATGCAAACAATAAAACAAATAACACAATAAAAAAACATAGTAGAGAAAACATTGTGTAGCTTTTACAGGGTATATGCAGGAATCCTAAAGGAAATTTCAATGCCTTTTTAAGACTTTTTAAAGACCTTCTCAGAATATTTAAAAGACCTCGTCACCACTTCAAGTTCTAATCAGTATCAAACCTTTAACTTAGTGGTTCTTAAACTGTGGTACGCGGAGTAATCGCTGAATAGTTAAAGTAAAAAAATGAACACGGTTGTAACCCTTTGATGCATACGATAACACTAATGTGATCAGTAAATTGATTTTAATAGGCTAAACATTTTATTTTATTTTCAATTTTCTAATGTTTGTTATGTATTGTATCATTTGAAGCTAATCTTCTCCCCATATTTGTAACGGTTGTTGGGGGCGTGTCCCGTATTTTTATATCCCAATGTTGACAGGTATGGTTTCAAGAGTTCACACTTAGCTAATGATTGATTACAAAGCTTGTTTGGCATGCTGTCCCGGGAGAGAGACCTGAGCTCATAAGATCCTTGAGCTCGGGGCTCCCTCCCGTTTGCAAGGCGAGAGGGGAGTTTGAGCTCAGGTAGATCTCGAGAACTCCCCTGCTGTAGTAGCTGATGAACAGATAGTAATTGCTTATAAGAGATAACTTCTTACTAGGACCATGTCAATGCTGCTGATTTAGATTAGTCAATTAACTTAAGTTGCATGTTTTTGGACGGTGGGAGGAAACCGGGGAACCCTGGGGAAACCCACGTGAGCACGGGGGGAACGTGTAAACTCCACACAGAAACGTCGGCTGGCTTGGTAAGGATTAGAACCAGTGACGTTCTTGCTGTGAGGCAACAGTGCTAACCACTGGGCCACCATACCACTCATTTAGGAAAGGAGGAGGAGTAGAGGTGGAAGGGGGGATTCTTCAAAACGAAGATGGCTGTTATATGGAACCCAGGGTATTTATAGTGGCTTAGAAATCGTCTGATTGGTGAATCACAAATTGAATAATGCAGGGCCGGCTGCAAGCAATCATAAGCACGTGATCCTCTCGAAACTAGCCTATAAATAAACTTTACTTAATGACTTGCTTTTCTGACACACAAAGCCTACTCTAATGCACAGTAAACAGATCTAATTTCTAATTTAAATATGTAAATCCAAATAATATATTTAAAATACAAGTTAGTGTATAGATATTAAATATATACAAATAGGTCATATATACATGCAACATATATTTAAAAATTTATCAAAACAAGGTTATATATGAATATGATGACATATGGCCTATATTTATGAAGTCCAATGAACCGGGTTTTGATGAATAGGCTACTATATGTTAATACTTTACATTTAAGTAAAGCAGTTTTCTTTTCACTTTTTAAGAACAGTGCCATTTTTAATGAACTTTAAGACGCACATTAGTTTAAACATTACTTATTTTTTTACCTGTAGGCACAGTGCAGTGTCAATGTTCAAACTATTTATAATGTTTAAAGTTGCTGACAATAACACATTTTCATAATAATAGGAATTAATCTGCCTTGTTTTTTAACTGTGCAGAGTATTTTAATACTGGTCATTATAGTGGTACTTGGAGAGACAATTTTTTTCTGAGGTGGTACTTGGTGAAAAAAGCTAATAAACAGTTGTTGCTAAATAAATGAATAGAGCACAACCCTGCAACAGAACTCAGATAAGCTCGGAAGAAACAAACCTTGAAAGAATAAATGACGTGGTTGTTTTCAGCGACAGGTTTCAGCCACTGTTTAAACTCATCTTTCTCCAACCAGGAGTACACAATCTTGCATTATCCCATTTTGTCGTCTGTTTTGCCCTATGGCAAATCCCTATTCAACTAGTTTGTCATGGGGGCCAGTTAATGAAAAGCATACCAAATGAGGGGCCGGAGAGATATGACTTGCAATGTAAGGGATGACAAAACAGCATATAAGAGCCCATGTGTTGTATTTTTGCTCCTTAAGACACACATGTTGTATTTTTCTACATTAAAATGTTAATATATTGTATTTTAAAACATAACCTCACTGCATTGTACAATGAGGCTTCTTTTTACAAACATGTTGTATTTCAAAGCTCAACAAAAGCAGAGCATTGATTAAGTAGGCTTCTTCTACATTCAGACTAATTCATATGTTATGTTTTGAACTGCATAACAATTATGGATGCTCTGACCTCTAAAGGTGGTCTAGCGACAGACACTAAAGGCCATGATCTTTAGCCTCCTTGTTAGAGCAACCGACTCCCATGTTGAGAGTCACCGGTTCGTTCCCAGATCGGAGCATGTCGGGTGGTGTAGGACTGGCAGGGGTTACACCTGCTGCAGTCATGGTATAGCAGCAAATGTATTATTGAAACTCTCTGGTCATTTTTGAGCGAGATGTTAATGGTCTAATTCGATTCAATGATCTATGCTAAGCTAAGCTAAAAGTGCTCGTTTGAGTAAGATGGTAATTGTCTATTCATTCATTCATTTTCTTTTCGGCTTAGTCTCTTTATTTATCCGGGGTTGCTACAGGGGAATGAACTGCCAACTTATCCAGTTTCACGCAGCGGATGCTCTTCCAGCTACAACCCATCTCTGGGAAACATCCACACACACTCATTCACACTCATACACTACGGACAATTTAACCTACCTAATTCACCTGTACCGCGTGTGTTTGGACTGTGGGGGAAACCGGAGCACCCGAAGGAAACCTACGCAAACACAGGGAGAACATGCAAACTCCACACAGAAACGCCAACTGACCCAGCCGAGGCTCAAACCAGCAACCTTTTTGCTGTGAGGCGACTGCACTACCTACTGGGCCACTGCGTCGCCTGGTAATGGTCTAATCTGATTCAATTATCTATGCTAAGCTAAGCTAAAAGTGCTCCTTTGAGCGAGATGTGAATATTCTAATCCAATTCAATTATCTATGCTAAGCTAAGCTACATGTGCTCCTTTGAGTGAGATGCTAATGGTCTAATTCGATTCAATGATCTATGCTAAGCTAAGCTAAAATCACTTCTTTGAGCAAGATGCTAATGGTCTAATCTGATTCAATGATCTTTGCTAAACTAAGCTAAAAGTGCTCCTTTGTGTGAGATGCTAATGGTCTAATCCGATTCAATTATCTATGCTAAGCTGAGCTAAATGTGCTCCTTAGAGTAAGATGCTAATGGTCTAATCCGATTCAATGATCTATGCTAAGCTAAGCTAAAATCACTTCTTTGAGCAAGATGCTAATGGTCTAATCCGATTCAATGATCTATGTTAAGCTAAAAGTGCTCTTTTGAGTGAGATGGTAATGGTTAAATCTTATTTAATGATCTATGCTAAGCTAAAAATGCTCCTTTGTGTGAGATGCTAATGGTCTAATGAGATTTGATGATTTATGCTAAGCTAAGCTAAAAGCACTTCTTTGTGCAAGATGCTAATGGTCTAATCCGATTTAATGATCTATGCTAAGCTAAGGCAGCACAGTGGCACAGTGGGTAGCACGATCGTATCACAGCAAGAAGGTTGCTGGTTCGAGCCTAGGCTGGGTCAGTTGACATTTCTATGCGAAGTTTGCATGTTCTCCCTGTGTTGGGTTTCCTGCGAGTGCTCCGGTTTGCCCCAGTGTTGACTTGCAGCTGGAAGGGCATCCTCTGCGTAAAACATATGCTGGATAAGTTGGTGGTTCATTCCACTGTGGCGACCCCAGATTAATAAAGAGACTAAGCCGAAAAGAAAATGAATGGATGAATGAATGAATGCTAAGCTAAGCTAAAAGTGCTCCCGCCATACCTCGAGATCAGCTCAATGGATTAAAAAATGGTAAAACTCAAATGTTTAACTCTAAGTGATTTAAAAAGCGACCCTATTTTCCAAAATATTGGAGTGTTTGTTTAAAATTCAGGGCTTCTGTCAGCTAATTTGTATGGAAACACCCAGCACTGTAAATGAAACTCACTTTGAATGATGTTTATCGAGAATATCTTTGACACTTTCTCAGCTCCTCCGATTCTAGCGCTGCAGATGTAGTCGGCGTTAAATCCAGGATGAACGTTGCGGATCAGGACACCCTTTCTGGGATCGAAGGTGGCGTTCATGCCATAGGGCGCTGCTGAGCCATTGTCCATGCGAAACGTGAAGTCTGTGGCGTCCGGGTCGGTCAGAAGACATGGGAGCAACAGATCTTCACCTTCTTTCCGCACATAACGCAAAGACGAACTTGGAGAAACGAAGAGAATTCGAGAGTCTGCAACAAACACAGATGAGGTTAAAGAACATCATCATTGACATCATGATGAGCTTCTGCAAGTGTGCAAGTCACTCACCCCTGACAAACACGTGAACTGAAGACGACAAGTTGGAATCATTTCCGTTCATATAGATGCACTTGTATGTTCCTGTGAAGTCCACATTTGCCTTTTCCACGCGGAAACTGCGGATTTTCCCCACTTCTTTGGATATATAGCGCTTGTGTTTGGCTAGACGGGGAAGAAACGTCACTGGACCGTCGCCCTCACAGACCAGCTGAAGAGGAGATCCAGAGTCCAGGATCACATCTGTACCGGCCAGAGCACCAGAGTTCAGTCTGATCCGTGGTTCAGACCAACCTGACGATCAATACACAGAACAGACATTAATGATGTAGTACGTAAGATTCACAACTAGTGGTTGAACTCGGTATTGCAATTAAAAAATATTAGATTTTGTTTTTTAACATGGCTCTTCTGCTCGGGATTGATGCACATGCAGGTTGCAAGGTTATTATAGTTAACAAAAACGAATGAAAAAAACGAAAACAGGTAAGGTCATGCTCGCTGTAGCTCCCATGACAAAAAAAATGACAGCAGCACGGTGACAACATTAAATATGACCAGAGAAGCTACATAAAATTATTAATTTAGCACATTTGTGTCAAATAATAAGTTTTATTTTGGTATTAGTGATCGCGACCGCGAATGAATCGTTCTTTTAACCGGATCTTCTAAGTGAACTGGTTTAACTAATCCACCAAATCGAACAGAATCATTTGAAATGTCTAACACATATAACAACTTGCAGCACATGTAACCTCTGTTAAAAAGTAATTCCGCCATTCCGAGTTCATAATAGTCCAAAAAGCGATGATAATAGTTAAACATGGCAGTTTGTTCATGGTTAGGTTGGTGAAAGAATCATTCTCTCCTTCATTTTGTCGTGCTTCTCCTTTGTTTTTTCGCACTTCGCTCTCGCGTGTGTCCATTTCTGAAAGGATCGGATGTCAGAAGCATGTCAATGATCACGCGCACGTAATTATCATCAGCTCAAGAAGTTCGTTATTTCAAATATAGACGAGCACACGAGGGATCGCAAGCTCTGGAGGAAGTGAAACCGCTTGCACATTTAGACGGCCTCGTAAAACAAAAACAGGACACGGCAGATTTAGTTGTTCTTGGCTTTGTGGCTGTTCATCAAGACAACAACAAGGTTTGTTTGAGCTCGGGTCAACCATGGCTTGTTATTATATGTATACAGTATTACAATGTAATGTCTCGGTGGTGTATTTAAAAATGGCGGTTCCGTTGTTTTCATTCTTCTGCTTGTGTATGCTTGAGTGGCGCTTCTCTGTAAACCAATAGCGTTCAGCTTCGTGTCTAGCTCCATCTTTTAGTACCCTTTTGTCGTGCTAGGTACTCTTTGCAAAGGGTGACCAAAAAGTTGTATTGTCCGGTTTGCTTTTAGGTACCTTTTGACAGTGGAAACGGCTATAAAAGCAGACTGAACCAAACAGTACCCAACGTTTCCGGCAGGCACAGATCACAGATCTTCCAACTTGGCGTTATTTCAATGACAAATGTCATGAGTATTACAAGTCAAGAACACATTGATGTAATACGAGCATGCAAATCTCTTTTCTCACACGCCTATTTCCTCTGTTCATGCACAAAATTTTTTGCACGCCCTCAAATATAAGCTGCATAAGTGCAGATTTTCTTGTGCTCTCTCAAATAAACGCTGCTGAAGTGTGATTTAGTGCATTTATGTAACGAGTATCCAACATCTCCAACATTTATTAGATTTGCTAGGAATATTTATGAATGTCTCCAATAAAGCTACAGAATGGCGTTGACGTGTCCTGATGTAAAGTGAAACAGCTATAAACTCCAGCCAGATAAAGTCATTGTATGCAGAACCACAGACCTTTATCTATAAATAAAGTATAATTATGGAAACTGTCATTATTATGGTCAGTCAGTCAGTCAGCATGTAACCTTAAAGGGTTAAACAAATAACGCACAGCACTACAACGATTACAGAAAAGTTTGCGCTGTTATAATTCAATTACTTTTAATATGTTTTAGTGCGATTATAACCGCTATTAAAAAACAGCAACAACTGAAGGTTTTGAATGAGAAGCTGTAATGTAGCTGTGGTGGGAATTAATTCTGATGTGGCGCCCCGCCATGGAAGAATGAATGTAGCGGAAACCTTGGTACCGTACCACTCAGTGGAAACGGGCCATTAGTGCCCCCCACCAGCCACATCGCTCTGCTGTGTTAAAATACTTAAAAATTAAAAACAGCTTTAGGCAAGTTATTGTATAACGATGGTTTGTTCTGTAGACTATAGAAAAAATAAATAGCTTAAAGGGGTTAATAATTTTGACCTTAAAATGGGTTTTAAAAATTAAAAAACTGCTTTTATTCTAGCCAAAATAAAACAAATAAGACTTTCTCCAGAAGAAAAAAATATTATCAGACATACTGTGAAAATTTCCTTGTTCTGTTAAACATTATTTGGGAAATAT
>CAIGQZ010032675.1:1112007-1146896 GCA_903798205.1 Danio tinwini
TAATAATAATAATAATAATAATAATAATAATAATAATAATAATAATACAAATAATGATAATAACAATACAAATAATAATAATAATAATAATATTAACAATAATAATAATAATAATAATAATAATATTATTATTATTATTATTATTATTAATAATAACAACAACAACAATAATAATAAAACCAATAATAATAATAATAATAATAGTAATAATAACAATAATAATAAGAATATTATTATTATTATTAATAATAATAATAATAATAATAACAACAATAATAATAATAATAATAATAATAACAATCATAATAAAAACAACAACAATAATAATAATAACAATAATAAAAACAATAATAATAATAATAATAATAATAATAACAATAACAATAAAAAAAAAAAATAAAAATAATAATAATAATAATAATAATAATAATAATTGTCATCATCATTACTATTGTTAATAAATTAGGATTTTTTTCCTTTTCTATTAAATAATTATAAAATTAAATTTCTTTATTTATTTATGATTTGTATATGATATTAGAATACGTGTTAGCTTTTGTAAGTGATTTTATGTTTTAGAATAGAATATGTGATGTTCTCCATAATATGTGTAAAGGAAACACAGGCCCTATATGTGCCATTTCCATATATTTCGATTAATATGGAAAGCGAGTGCATGTTTTAACCAACACTAATACTGGATTGTTTTAAAATGTGTGTGCGCGTAAAACAATATAATTTGCACAAAAAATTATGAGCTTCTTCTCTAAATAAGTTGTTGCCACCCTGTTTAGAGCATCATTATGGGCGCTTTACGTTATAACTAACGTGGTTCAAACGATGGATCTGCGACAGAGAAACTACAGGTTTTGGAAAACACTCATCACTACATCTCTACATTCTTTTCCCAAACTATGCATTGTACTATGATAGTTCGACAATCAGTCGAACAACAGTTACGCCTGTATTTGGGAAACGCACCCCTGGTCGGTCTCTTCTGTCATCTAACCAGAGATTGTTATGTATTACTAAGTCAAGGCTTAAAATGCAGGGGTGACTGTGCTTTCGCAGTAGCTGGTCCTAGGTTGTGGAATGCTCTGCCCTTATGTATTAGATCGGTTTCATCTCTGTCTGTACTGTTGAAAACGTACCTCTTTGATTTGGCATTTAGGGTTAGGCAGTCTAATGTTGTGATGTGTATTGTGCAGCACATTGGTCAACCTCTGGTTGTGTTTAATAGTGCTATATACAGTTAAAGTCAGAATTGTTAGCCCCCCTTTGATTTTTATTTATTTATTTTTATATTTCCCAAATGATGTTTAACAGAGCAAGGAAATTTTCACAGTATGTCTGATAATATTTTTACTTTTAAATAAAGTCTTATTGGTTTTATTTTGGCTAGAATAAAAGCAGATTTTAATTTAATAAAACAACATTTTAAGGTCAATATTTTTAGCCCTTTTAAGCTATTTTTTTCAGATAGTCTACAGAACAAACCACTGTTTACACAACAACTTGCCTAATTCCCCTAACCTGCCTAGTTAACCTAATTAACCTAGTTAAGCCTTTAAATGTCACTTTAAGCTGTATAGAAGTGTCTTGAAAAATATCTAGTCAAATATTATTTACTGTCATCATGGCAAAGATAAAATAAATCAGTTATTAGAGATGAGTTATTAAAACTATTATGTTTAGAAATGTGTTGAAAAAATCTTCTCTCCGTTAAACAGAAATTGGGGAAAGAATAAACCGAGGGACTTATAATTCTGACTTCAACTGTAAATAAAATTGACATTGACATATATTGTTTGGGTTGGTGTTTATTATTATATTAAGCTACAAAAACTTTTTTAATAAGCTGCCAGCACATTTTCTGTTATGTTACAGACTTATTCCTCTGTATATTATTTCTTATACATTATATCATTATTAAAATGTCAATAAAAGTCACTTTGTTAAACTGTACCGTTGAATTTTTAACATCAAACGTCGACAGAGCAGAGATCAACATCTCATAATGCAATTTACAACTGTACAAAACTAAAATATGGAAACTGTTGACTAACAGATATTTTCACAGTGTAACTCAGACAACGCTGTTATACTTTATATAAGAACTCAATGATTTTCCCTATGCATTCAAGTGAGCTTACTCAAAAAAGAAGAAATAATCAGCAGATTAAGAACAATACAACTGTTTTACCTTTGAAATACGTTTTATTTCTAACTCTACTACTTTTTTAAGCATAAAGTTATGTCTTTAATTACCTTATATATATATATTTAAAAGAATCTTAAGTCATTGTGTGATTCCAGTAAATGTATCTTTATTTAATGAGATTTGTATACTAATAATGAACTAATATCAAATGAACTACAGTAAACTGCTCTCCATCAGCGCTGGAAACATGATGACAAATGACCTCTCCTCAGATATTTACAGATTTAATCACAGCATTCATAAATAACAATAAACTATAATTCAATATTAATATCAGCACCAAATTATCACAATACAGCTCTTATAAAACTGCAATTTCATCTGGAAAACATGTCAAATTCAACATTTTAACTCCTGCAGTGAACAAGAATTAGATCAAGAATCGCTTCAGATTCATAAAACCTCAAACAAAAAGTAACATTTATGAAGATATGCTTAGAAAGAACGATTAGTAAAAATATGGTTTATTTTTTTACTTCCAACTTTCTCTTCAATTTAAATATTAGTAGCAATTTCTTAATAATTACTTGCTAAATTTCCTAGTAATTTCTGAATTAAAAATAATCACATTATTGATATAAATCATATCAAATTTAAGTATCTAATATTCCTTTAAATCAGATTTATCCCAGACTTTTGATTTCCAACCTGTCTTTTGTCAGCAAATTTAAGCAAATTTGAAGTTTTCATGGTCTTTAATAAATTTTTTCCAAAAAAAAACAACATTATTGTTTATACATAAACCATGCAATGCTTCATTTCTGAAATGTTTTAGTTGAACGTTCATCTATCGTGTTATTTTTCATGTTACTACTTTCAGAATGTTTATATAACATTAAAATGTAACATTTGCATAATATTTGCATAATACAAAGTACAATTAATTTTGCTCAAAATATAAAACCTTCATATTGAAAGCTTTGTATGTTGAGCAAACATATAAAATTAAAAGTTTTATGCTTGCTCAATGTATAAAACTTTATATTTTAAAAAACAGGACTCATTCAGGTTTAGGTTAGGTTCAGGTTCAGGTCAGTTTATTCATCCCAGGAAATTTGATTTGCACAGGTGTCAGTTGATTGACACAGTCACATATACAAAAAACTGAGAACAGAAAACACAGTTTCACACATTATCATATATAAAAATGTAATCAGTGAGATTTTAAAGCATCATTTTGTTGCTGTGACTATTAAAGGGGTAGTTCACCCAAAAACAAGATTTACTCACTATTTACTCTCCCTCTAGTGGTTCCAAACCTGAGTTTCTTTCTTAAGTTAAACACAAAAGAAGATATTTTGAACAATGTTGAAAAACGGTAACCATCGACTTGCATTGTGGAAAAAACAAACGAAAGCTAACGTTACCAGTTTTCAACATTCTTCAAAATATCTTCTTTTGCTTTCGACAGAAGAAAGAACTCATAAAGCCTTGAAAATAGGTAATAGTGAGTAAATTATATTTGTGGGTAAACTGTGAGCATCCATCAGAAAAAAAACCCTGAGATCTTCCTGCAGGTTTACAGTGAGGTGATCGCTGATGTTCTTACCCTGAACTTGACCAAACAGGACCCCGATGAGCAATAGGAGCGTGAAGAACATCTTAGAGCCGCTCCTGCTCAACAGTTTAGCAGTCTTCAGCGTCTCAGAGGAAATACAGACTGATCCTTCACTCCTTCAGTACAGACTTCTCATTTCAGTCTGACAGGATGTGGCAACAGCGAGAAATCAGCTGACAGGAGAATCAACAATAATAATGATAATAATTATAAAACATTTATTAAGTGTGTATAAAAAAGTAGAATTATCCAACTATGCAAAAAGTTTTAGAGTTTACTGGAACCAATAATAAGAATGATCAAACATTCATTCATTTTTTTCTTCGACTTAGTCTCTATTTCAGAGATCACCACAGCAGAATGAACTGCCAACTATTCCAGCATATGTTTTACACAGCAGATGCCCTTCCGGCTGCAACCCAGTACATAAAAAGACCCATACACACTCTTACATTCACACACACACACACACAATGGCCAATTTAGTTCATTCAATTCATCCACAGCGCATGCGTTTGGACTGTGGGGGAAACTGGAGCATCCGGAGGAAACCCACGCAAACACAGTGAGAACATACAAACTCCACACAGAAATGCCAAATGACCCAGCTGATACTCAAACCAGCGACCTTGTGCTACCCACTGTGCCACCGTGACACCAAAATTTGTTATTGTTATTTATTATTATTAGCCTGCATATATTTCAGATTAAAAACAAGCAAAAACTTAAGTAGAGCATTTCTTTTGCAGTGTAACTTGATTGTTTTAAGAAGCTTCTTAAGATACTTTTTTTAGCAAAGCATTTAATTTCTCATCATCATTGTCACTTTTATGCAATTTGTAACATTTTGCTTATTTATTGTTCTTTGTTGTTTTATTATTGTGGTATAACTTCTGGCTGCTTACTGAGATTTTATGCAAGCTTGTAAACCTCTGCATTTTTGTTTGTTATTGTATATCTTGTAGCGCTTTTAGTTTAAGTAAAGTGCATCATAAATAAATTGTATTATTATTATTATTATTATTATTATTATTATTAATAAAAATACTTTGCAATCTCAATGTAGTTAAAATAATATTTATTCCTGTGATCAAAGCTTTCAACATTACTTAAGTCTCCAGTGTCTCAAAATCATTCAGAAATGACTCTAATATGCTGAATTAAAGAACCAAATTTTTTATTGCAAAAGTGCATGTGTGTATATATATATATATGCATATACAGTTGGTCAGATTAGCCTCCCCTAATTATTGAATTATTTTTCCCCTAAGTTCTGTTTAACGAAGAGATCTTTTCAACACATTTCTAATAATAGTTTTAATAACTTATTTCTAATAACTGATTTATTAGATCTTTGCCATGATGACAATACATAATATTATACTATATATTTTTCAAGACACTTTTATACAGCTTAAAGTGACATTTAAAGGCTTAACTAGGTTAATTAGGTACTTAACTACACTCAAATTATTTTAATTTTTTATTTGTTCAAACTACTTATTTAAAATGAGCTGAAATTAGGCCTGTCACGATATCTATTTTTTGTTGTACGATATATTGCACCAAAATATTTTGAGATAAACAATATTATTGTCATTTTCAGACCATTTTATGCCACTCATTATATAAAGCCAGAAAGACAATATAATATCACAATGCAAGTACACTTTCAAAAAACACACAATATTTTATTCTTAAGAATATTTAATTTAATTATAGTCATTTTAACAATTCAATAATTAGGCGTTGGAATCAGAATGTGAAAACGCATATCCTAAATGAATAATAATTAGTGTTAACAAAAAAGTGCAAGGTGAAAAGTAATATATCTGCTACCAGATCTATTTTCAGCTTTCAGACATCCACATGAAAATATACTATAGTAATTTATAGTAAATACTATGGTGTTTTTAACCATACTGACACCTCCAGTAGAGGTAGAGATGTTGCACAATCAGTTAAAATGTTGCTAGAATTGTTTTTATGTATGAGCGATATTTATTGCATCACTAAAAATAATTGAATTGATGTCCATGTGTTGTGCGATAAGTCGATATATTGATTATTGTGACAGGTCTAGCTGAAACAATACAATTTTTGAGATTTCATTAGGACAACATACTTTTTTTATGTTCAATCCACATAAATTTGTTAAAAGTGTTAAGTTAACTTAATTGATTTGTGTTGGGACAACATTAATGAATTGTGTGGAACCCTGCATTTTTTACGGTGTAGGCAGGTTAGGGTATTTAGTCAAGTCATTGTATAATGATGGTTTGTTCTTTAGACTATCGACAAAAAATAGCTTAAAGGGGTTAATAATATTGACCTTAAAATGTTTTTAAAAAAACTAAAAACTGGTTTTATTCTAGCCGAAATAAAACAAATAAGACTTTCTCCAGAAGAAAAAATATTATCAGACATACTGTGAAAAATTTCTTGCTCTGTTAAACATCATTTGGAAAATATTTAAAAAAAGAAAAAAAAATCAAAGGGGGGCTAATAATTCTGATTTATATATATAATATATTCAAGTCTCCAACATAAATGTCATTCATTATATGAAATAGTCTCTTAATCAGAAAACGATGTCATCCTTTATAGAATAACCCACTGATTTTTCCCATTTAAAAAAAAAAATGTTTAGACATTTGTATTGTAAACTCTCAGAAAAAATAGTACAATGTTGTACCAAAAAAGGTACAAACCCTTGTCACTGGGGCAGCACCTTTTTATGGAACAGAATAGTATCTTAAGACAAAGAAACAAATTTGTGCCATTGCAGTTTGTACAGTTAAGGACAAGATTTGTAACATGCGATACCAAAATGTACCTTTGGTTTTTAATACCTGCAGATACAATATTGTGCCTTCGTCAAAGGTTCAAATGTGATCCACGAAGGCACCACCACAGTGACAAGACACTTTGTACCTTTACAGTGTCAAATGTGCTCCTTCAAGAACGATTTAAAGGCATTTTGCTTCATCCAAAATGTGTCAATTTATTTTCAGTAAATATAAAGCATCACATACATCTTTAAACAATGTTTTTTTTAAGTTTCTGTTTGTGTAAATGCACCTTTTCCATTACCAATAAAGAATAAAAAAAATACTTTAACATCAATCAAAAGATCTATTTTTTGCTAAACATTTCACACTTTTCATTAAAATATTACAGAAATACATTCTCCCATGTATAATATAATTTTTCCCCTTCAATTTTCACACAATACCTTTGTAAAAGCTTAAAAGTTCATTTAATTTACTTACATTTTGCACTTTGCATATGCAGGAATTTTGCCAGCTGATGTGTGTGTAGTGTAGCAAATGTGATGTGTAGTGGAAAGCAAATGCCTTTAGGTGCGAATATCAATAATGAAAATGTATTTATCAGAAAAATCTTTATTAAAATGCCTTAAATGTTTAGTTTACAATACATAGAGTTTTGTTTTACCAGCTGTTTTGTATTATAGAAATTAATAATGAATGTTTATGAGAATCTTTAAACATTTCCTTTTAAATGATGATTCATGTTTTATTATGGAAAGTATTCATAAATCACTTTCCAGTCTTATTTATTTTCACACATATTGTAATAAAGGAGTTGTCCAGCACTTACGTACCTTTATTATGAGAACAATTGTGTACCATTACCAATTGTACCATAAAAGGTACAGAACAGTATCATAAGAGGTCTTTCTGTACCATATAAGTACAACTGAACATTATTTGTACCACGTGTACCCTTTTTTCTAAAAGAGTGTAACAAATAAAACCACAACCTAAGCCAATCTTTTGTTTATAACCACAAAATGCAAAGCAAAGCATATATATATATATTTTTTTTACCTGAGTGTCAGTAAATCCTCAGCGCTCCAGATCTTCAGCTGCTGATCTGAGGTCTGAAACAGAGCAGGTCTCAAACCGTCACACTCCTCCCATGATGCTTTGGGTTTTTCGTCGACATCGCGCTCCTCAAGTGAAACAAATGTGATCCCGAGCACTGGAGCGCTGCGAACAAAACGAGCCAGTGTTCAGACAGACTCATGATCACAGAGCAGAGCATCTGTGTTTACATGTGAAAAACAGCCCATCAACGGCTCCTTTTGAGACCACATCAAGAAACACAGCGTTTGCTGACTAGCCCAACACATAATCGATTCTGCTCACTTTCAGGCTCTTTTTGGGTTTTGTTTTTCTGGGCAGAGATGGAGAGGCTTCGCAGAAGGAAACAGAACAACTACACTCAAAAATTACATCTGCTGTTCTTTATTCAAACTACTTATTTAAAAGGAGCTGAAACAACACAACTTTTAAGAACAACTTAATCGTTTTATGTTCAATCCACTTGATTTAATAAGTTCAGGGTTTCTGCAGGTTTAATCAAGTCAAATTTAAGACTTTTTAAGACCTTTTTAAGTCGATTATGAGTTAGATTTTAGACTTTAGACAGAGCTAAACACCAATGATTATTTGCAATGACCCGGTCGGTTGCCACAAAAAAAAATTTATTACACTAACAGACAAAAGTCTTGACGTTGATTCCAGTTGTAAGACCAACAAATAATAGCTTGACTTCTAGTTGATCATTTGAAAAAGTGGCAGAAGGCTGTTGGACTCAATACTCTCACAGAAATCAGTCAAGTTTGGTGAAGGAAAAATCATGGTTTGGGGTTACATTTAGTATGGGGCGTGTGAGAGATCCACAAAGTAGATGGCAACATCAACAGCTTGAGGTTTCAAGACATTTGTGCTGCCCATTACATTACAAACCACAGGAGAGGGCGAATTCTTCAGCAGGATAGTGCTCCTCATACTTCAGCCTCCACATCAAAGCTCCTGAAAGCAAAGAAGGTCAAGGTGCTCCAGGATTGGCCAGCCCAGTCACCAGACATGAACATTATTGAGCATGTCTGGGGTCAGATGAAGAAGAAGGCGTTGAAGATGAATCCAAAGAATCTTGATGAACTCTGGGAGTCCTGCAAGAATGCTTTCTTTGCCATTCCAGATGGCTTTAATAATAAGTGATTTGAGTCATTGCAGAGATGTATGGATGCAGTCCTCCAAGCTCATGATGGAGTCAGACACAATATTCATTCTGTTTCCACTGCAGCATGACTTTATATTCTGGACTGGACATTATTTCTGTTAAGTGACATGACTTTTGTCTCAGCAAAGTCAGACTTTACTGTCCTAACTAAATGATTAAAAATTAAGGCATGATCATATTTTATTTTAGTAAAATAAGCGTAATCTAGAGGCCTTTGGCTTTCATATAAGCCACTTCAGATACCAAATGATCAACTAGAAGTCAAGCTATTAGTTATTGTTTCTAAAATTGAATAGGCGACAAGTGTTTGTCAGCTAGTTTATTTCTTAGCAACATATTTTAATGTCACAACAAGAAAACTCCAGTTGTTGACACTTTTTTAACATAATATTTCTTTTTTTTTTTTTTTTTTAAAGACAAGTTTAACATTGCTAAAAAATCATCATTGTTATTATAGAGACAAGGACATAAACAATCAAAAATATACATTTGTTGGCTTTAAATCCAAATTGATTGAGTATAATGTTTCATGTGATATGTTGCTCTGTTATTGTTTTTAGTTTTCTTGTCCTGATTAAGGCATTCAATTTAGAGAAATTGCTGTAAGTATAGTCAAACATCTATTGTAAATAGTATCTCTTTGCAATAAAAAAAAGGTTTCATTGAGATGGATTGTTGTCGATTGGATGGATGTCATCCCGATTGTGTAGCTCAGGGGTCACCAAACTTGTTCCTGAAGGTCCGGTGTCCTGCAGATTTTTGCTCCAACCCTAATCAAACACACCTGAACAAGCTAATCAAGGTCTTACTAGGTATACATGAAACATCCAGGCAGGTGTGTTGAGGCAAGTTGGAGCTAAACCCTGCAGGGACACCGGCCCTCCAGGACCTTTACCTTTAGGTAGCTTTACCTGGACAGAGAAAAATAAAGACCTGTTTAAAATGATTTAAGATCATATTTCAGTGAATTTAAGACTTTTTTTTTAGGGCCTACATTTTTGTTTTTAAGACTTTTTAAGACTCCGTGGGGACCCTGAAGTTAACTGAATGTTATCTCAACACAATTCAGTTGTGTGCAACCCAGCATTTCAATCATATCAAGAGACTGATTAAATACACTCAAAAAAAGGATGCTGCTGCTTGTTAAAACTACTTACGTAAAATGAGCCAGAGCAACACAGTTCTTGAGATTTTTTTGGGACAAAATTGTTTTATGTTCAATCCACTTAAACTTAATTGATTTATGTTGAGACATCATGAATGAATTCTGTGGAACCCTGAACTCTTAATGATTTAGGGCTAATAATTTTGACATCAACTGTATATTTTCCACAAATATAATCAAAAATGTGCTCCTTCATCTGTAATTATTTATCTCAGTTTCATTAGAACTTCTGGACAAATATCTGATTAAGAATATAGAAATATAATCTAAATATTAATAAAATTGTAAACACTTTTCAAAAGCTAATCATTACACGCCCATCACTCGGAGGAAACCCACGCCAACACGGGGAGAACATGCAAACTCCACACAGAAATGCCAACTGACCCAGCCAAGGCTAAAACCAGCGACCTTCTTGCTGTGAGGCGATCTACCCACTGTGCCACCGTGATGCCCTCCAACATAAAATATTGCTAATTAGAACATTAAAGTGGGATCATTCCAAGCTTCCAAATTGTAATTACAAAATGTATTTTGTGAGACCACATAATAAATGATATAGAGCATAATATGAAACTACATTTTTACATTTGTCCGAACCATATCACATTGCACACCCCTAGTCTACACTCAAAAAAAAATTTTTTTTACTTGTTTAAACTAAATGAAAATGAGCTGAAACAACTCAGTTCTTCAGATTTCATTGGGACAACATCATTTTTTTTATGTTCAATCCACATAAATTTGCTAAAAGTGTTAAGTTAATCGATTTATGTTGGTACAACATGAATGAATTGTGTGGAGCCCTGTTCTTTTTACAGTATATACTGTTTATGTACACTGAAAAAATTATTTCTGCAATTGTTGCAAACATTTTACAGTTGCAATCAGAATTATTCAACCCCCTGAATTATTAGCCCCCTTAGCCCCCACATTATTAGAAATGTGTTTTTTCAACACATTTCTAAACATAATAATTTTAATAACTCATCTCTAATAACTGATTTATTTTATCTTTGACATGATGACAGTAAATAATATTTGACTAGATATTTTTCAAGACACTTCTATACAGCTTAAAGTGACATTTAAAGGCTTAACTTGGTTAATTAGGTTAACTAGGCAGGTTAGGGTAATTAGGCAATTTATTGTATAATGATGGTTTGTTCTGTAGACTATAGAAAAAATAAATAGCTTAAAGGGGCTAATAGTTTTGACCTTAAAATGGGTTTTAAAAATTAAAAACTGCTTTTATTCTAGCCAAAATAAAACAAATAAGACTTTCTCCAGAAGAAAAAATATTATCAGACATACTGTGAAAATTTCCTTGTTCTGTTAAACATCATTTGGGAAATATTTAAAAAAAGAAAAAAAAAATCTAAGGGGGTTCAATAATTCTGATTGCAACTGTATATGGGTTGAATATAAACAAACAATACAATTTTGTCATGTTCAGCTTAATTTGTTTGTTTAAATTCAGCCCAAATAAATGGCTTACAAGCACTTACCTACAATTTTTTTTTGTTTTTTGTAAATCCAAGGAATCGTCTTTGAATATCTTTTTTTCAGTGTACTATTGAGTTTTCCATAAGGTTCCATTTATTAGCATTTGTAATGTTTCCTTTTCAGAAAGCATTGATTTTTTTAATCTAATGTTCCAGTATTAATATTTAAACATTCTTACTTAAATCAAGATACTTTGTCTTGAAAATGATAATCAATCTAATAAGATATTAAGTTCAGTTTTACTGTAAAAATCTGGAATTCATGCTGAGTTTTTCTTTAAAAATGAACTAATATTATGAAGAAAAATAATTTCCTTTTTAGCTTAGAATTAAGTTTTATTTACTTCTCTATTCGCACTTAATTTAAGCTTAAAATCATAAATTGTTTCCTTATTTTCTCTTTCAAAAATCACATTGCCTTATTTTTAAGTACAAATATATACATTTTCAAATCAAGATCATTTAACTTTAGAAGGATAATAAGCATAATAAACTAATATTTTCTTTGTAATTTAAGTTGTATAATATTTACCTTTTATGCTTTTAATTTTTAATTGTTAATTTAGTAGGTAGTGCTTCGTTAATGCAGCACAGCTCCAGTGCCTTGCTGCTTTAATAAGAGGATTACCATACAACAAAATATTAAACTCAAACTGTATGTATTAATATATAACTCAATATGTAAGCGTATTAATGTGTATTTTGAAGTAAAATTGTTCAATTCCATCCTTCCACCATAAATTATAGCCCCTGCTGATGGTGACAATAAACGGGAAATTTAACATGACCTGCTCGCGGCATAATGCGAGTTCGCCAATAAAAAGGATCACAAACAAATTGTTTTACTCAATGAACGTAAAGTATCATACCTGAAACAGAATATGTATATATATATATATTTAACATAACTTACCTGCACAAATCATGTTTTTCACAGCACCACATGAGTTTCTGTGAGAGGAAGGAGGGGCGTGGCCTCCAAATGAAGATGAATGACGCAATTAGGAATTACTTTTTAAGATGCTGAAATAACACAACATAATGGGATTTTTTTTACACCATACCGATTGTTTACCTTGCTAAGTGTGTTCCCACATAAACATATATAAATACTTTTGTGTTTTTGAAAAGCAACTAATAGGCTTTAGCCTAATATAAACTAACCAAAACACTCAGTTTTAAGACAGTTTTCTACAACTATATTATGTATGACCACCTACCCTGCTCAAAAATCCAGCTTAAACTAGCCTAGGACGGTTGGCTGGTTTTAGCTGGCCGACCAGGGAGGGAGGGAGGGGAGGGAGCGAGGGAGGGAGCGAGGGAGATGACCAGCAAAAACCAGCTTGACCAGCCTAGCCAGACTGAGAGCCCAGCCAAAACCAGCTATGTCCAGCTTAAACCAGGCTGGTCAAGCTGGTTTTAGTTGGTTTTAGCTGGTCATCTTCCAGCCTGACCAGCTAAGATCAGGCTGGAAATGGCTGGAAACCAGCCTGGGAATGGCCAAAACCCCTCTAAAACCAGGCTAATCGACCAGCTAAACCAGTTTAAGTTGTTTTTTCAGCAGGTATAAATGTGTGAACAACCGTTTAGATGTACATTAACACAGCTACTTGCCACAGATGTAAACAATCCTACACAAAATGATCTGAGCTGTAATAATATACTCGTAAAGCTTGCAGAAGAAATGCAACCTAAGCTAACCTACTTATTTAGATAAGATGGCGCCAAACAATCAAAAACAGCCGCTTGACTGATAGTGATATCAGTAAAACGCATTAATAAATCTGAATATTATGAATATACTCACTATTAGTAATGGTCAAGATAAATTGTAGTACATAGAGAGCTTGTGTTGTTATTAGTTTGAGTGGTTGTTATCTGGAAATAACCCTAGAATATACCTTAAGACACTTTGGAATAACATACCTTGGAGTGCCATGGTTGACCAATCAGAATCAAGGATTCCAAAGAGCCCTAGTTTACTGTTGTAAAAACAAGTACACCACTGTATTTATTACAGTTTATCAGTTCATTACCGTTACTAGTACAGTAGGTATGCTGTAGCATTCATTAACAAAGACTTGTAAATACTCTAGTGACACGGTGGCTCAGTGGTTAGCATTGTCGCCTCACAGCAAGAAGGTTGCTGGTTTAAGTCTCAGCTGGATCAGTTGGCGTTTCTGTGTGGAATTTGCATGTTCTCCCTGTGTTGGTGTGGGTTTTCTCCGGGTGCTCCGGATTCCCCCACAGTCCAAACACATGCGCTATAGGTGAATTGAATAAGCTAAATTGGCCCTAATGTGTGTGAATAAGTGTGTATGGATGTTTCCCAGTACTAGGTTGCAGCTGGAAGGGCATCCGCTGTGTAAAACATATGCTGGATAATTTGGCGGTTCATTCCGCTGTGGCGACCCCTGATGAATAAAGGGACTAAGCCAAAGGAAAATGAATAAATTGATGTAAATACCACAGTATAATATATACAGTACATACAGTATAATACATTTTACAATAGCATGGTTCAAAAACACTATATAAATTTACTAATAAAAATACTTATTTAAAATCCATTCAGCCAATCAAAAACTTCAAAAAAGCCAAGCTTTGAATATTACAACGTTTTGGTCATTTTTAAAGTGAGATGCTAATGGTCTAATCCGATTCAATGATCTATGCTAAGCTAAGCTCAAAGGGCTCCTTCCAAAATCAGAGATTGGCTGAATGAGTTCAAAAATGAGGCTATTTTCAAAAAAGGTGTAGTGTTCCTTTAAGAGTCATAACATTAATGATGATTTATGACCTACAATAAACCATTAAGAGAATAACACAAGCTCTCTTTATGATTCTCAGAGACTAAGAGCAAATGAACTCTGGCTGAACTCTGTTGTTGACCAATTCGATACTGTAAAGCATTTCTAATATCTCCATTTAGCTTCTCAAGCCATGAAAGAGCAACATCTCCAGTGTTGCTCGGTGGCTAAAACAACAGCAAGCAAGACGATAAAAGGCTTTATCACAGTTTTTATTGTTTATCGTACATAGAATGTGTAAAAGTCCAATGTACAAAATATCTATACAAAAATATACTCGTAAACATACATAAAACTTTGGTACCTTAGAGTGTGTAACTTTACTTAAGTGATATACTGTATTGAAATGTGCAATTTAATAAGGCTTTGTGCATACATACAAATAACAGGTGTTATAATCGAGAATAAACAAGACAAACAAACAAGACAAAACCTTCATTGACACCTTCTCAAACTATTATTATTAATTGTTTGCATTAAAATAAAGCATGTTCGTACTCAAAGGCTGGACTGATTTTGTACTAATCTGAAGATAAGAACTGGTTAAATGTTAGGAGTAAAAGGCTCTGAATGGAAAAAACATTTGCCAAATGACCGATTCTAATGTACTGTGAGTCATTCAGATGTGCTTTTATTATGAAAGAGACATTGATTATTTATGCTGCAAAAAAATAATGACTGGAAAAACAGGCCAAAAATACCAAAGGGGAGAAAAATAAAAGCTGCACAATCCATAATGAAAAACACCATCTGTCTTGTGTTCTGTGTCCAATACCTTTACAGAATGAAGTCAAAAATAGAAGCTAAAGTCACAATCCCATACAGTATTGATCAAAATAATAGCAGTACAACGTGACTAACCAGAATAATCCAGGTTTTTAGGATATTTTTTATTGATACATGGCAAACAAGTTACCAGTAGGTGCAGTAGATTCTCAGAAAACAAACAAGACCCGACATTCATGATATGCACGCTCTTAAGACTGTGCAATTGGGCAATTAGTTGAAAGGGGTGTGTTAAAAAAAATAGTGTGGCATTTAATCAGTGAGGTCATCAATTTTGTCAATCATGTGGTCCCTATTTAAAGATGAAGCCTGCACTTGTTGAACATGCATTTGAAAGCCTGAGGCAAATGGGTTGTTCAAGACATTGTTCACAAGAACAGCGTACTATCATTAAAAAGTCGATTGGAGAGGGGAAAACCTATATAGAGGTGCACAAAATTATAAGCTGTTCAGCTAAAATGATCTCCAATGCTTTAAATTGGAGGTCAAAACCAGAGAGACATGAAAGAAAACGGAAGACAACCATCAAGAATGGCAAAGGCTCAGCCAATGATCACCTCCAGGATGATCAAAGACAATCTGGAGTTGCCTGTAAGTACTGTGACAGTTAGAAGACGTCCAAGCTAATCTATTTTAAAGAATCCCCCACAAAGTCCCTCTGTTTAAAACAAGGCATGTGCAGAAGAGGTTACAATTTGCCAAAGAACACATCAACTGGCCTAAAAAGAAATGGGCGAACATTTTGTGGCCTGATGAAAGAAAAATAGTCCATTTTGGCTCAGACAGTTTGTGAGACGACCCCCGAAATCTGAAATCAAGCCACAGTACACAGTGAAGCATGGTGGTGCAAGCATCATGGTATGGGCATGTTTCACCTACTAATGGTGTTGGGCCTATTTATCTCATACCAGGGATCATGGATCAGTTTGCATAGACCAAAATACTTAAAGAGGTCATGTTGCCTTATGCTAAAGAGGGCATGCCCTTGAAATGGTTGCTTCAACAAGACAATGACCCCAAACACATTAGTAAATGAGCAAAGTCTTGGTTCCAAACCAACAAAATTAATGTTATGGAGTGGCCAGCCCAATCCCCGGATCTTAATCCAATCGAGAACTTGTGGGGTGGTATTAAAAATGCTGTTTCTGAAGCAAAACCAAGCAATGTAAATTAATTGTGGAATGTTGTTAAAGAATCATGGAGTGGAATAACAGCTGAAAGGTGCCACATGTTGGTTGACTCTATGCCACGCAGATGTGAAGCAGTTTTAAAAAACTGTGGTCATATAACTAATATTAGTTCAGTGATTCACAGGATTGCAAAATCCTAGGAACACAAATTCAATTCGATTTATCTTTATTTGCATAGTGCCAAAGCAGCTTCACATAGAAGATTAAAGTGAATTGAAAGTGTCAGTTCAGTTTTCAGAGTTTAATTTCAGTTCAGGTCAGTGTGGTTTAATATTCACTGCTCAGAGTCCAAACACTGAAGAGTAATCCATCGATGCACAATTGCTTGTACAAAATTAACCCAGGCTCATTCTGAAAACGTACCTCTATATACATTTCTGGAGGCCGTGAAATATCCTAGGAGGTATGTTTTTTTGCAGTTTTTGTTTTTGCGAATCCACCAGAGGCTGCTGTGTACGCTTTTTGAGATCTCAAAATTTCTCTCGCTAGTGTCATTCGTGCCTGCTGTTCTTGCATAAACCCACCAGAGGCCACTGTTGACTGACTGATTGACTGACTGACTGACTGACAGACCAATCGACTGACCCACCCTCCACCTTCCCTAAACCCAACCAATTTCATCGATTGACCCGTCCACCGCCCATCCCTAAAACCAACCAACAATTTTTAAAAGCAATCCAGAAAAAGATTTTTACCATGTTTTCAGATTTTACCACATTCTCATCCTGTGTCTTTACCAAACTCGAACCCCGTAGTCGTGGTCAACTCCTCTCTGTGTCTGAAGTCCGCCAATGTACATTGTGAGCTAGCGGGACAAACTGGTTACAGCAGGAAAGCTGTTCATACGGAGGTAAGCGGTCAGCTGGTAAGCGCGAAAAGGAATGATGTCATCCCGCCCCGTAGCATTCGTTAAAAAAATTAAATACAGCCATACGTACCTCTGGCTACATCATTTGCGGTCTTCAGAAACGTATATAGGGCTAAGTTTTCAAAATGAGCCCATTTTGCACAAAATAGTTTTGAGTTTGTACAGTGAATGGCAGACACTGCTATTTTTTTAACACACACCTTTCAACTAATTGCCCAATTGCACAGCCTTAAGAGCGTGCATATCATGAATGTCGGGTCTTGTTTGTTTTCTAAGAATCTACTGCACCTACTGGTAACTTGTTTGCCATGTATCAATAAAAATATCCTAAAAACCTGGATTATTCTGGTTAGTCATGTTGTACTGCTATTATTTTGAACAATACTGTATGTGTGTGTGTATTATGTTCGATTGCTTATAAACATTAAAGTGCAAGTTTGCTACAAGGATTTTCACATAAAAAGTTAAAAACAAACGTCACAGGCGGCTGCCTGACTAGAGAAAAGAAATACTGTATACAAAAACCATTTTAACGCACACAAAAGCTAATATCTAAAAACATATCTAATTTCTGTGCTGATCAACAGTTTAAAGATAGATTTTACACTGTGTACCTTATGCATAAGAACTAATGTACAGTATATGCTGATTGTAGCTTCCGCAGTCTATAATACTGCATTTAATAAAAAGATTAGAAAAACAAACTGGTCTGGTTGAAGCCTCAACCTTCACATATAATCCTTTAAAGGGCACCTATGGTGAACAATCTACTTTTCAAGCTGTTTGGACAGACATATGTGTAGGTATCGTGTATAGACCGTCCTATTGGGGTGATATAAACACACTCAGTCCTTTTTTTCAATTTAACAACATAAAAACAGTGGACCAATTGGAGCGGTTTTGAGACCGACCGCAATTTGATGTAGGAGTGCGGTCCCCCTGCCCACCAATATTGATTGACAGGTGCACATTACCATATCCTCAGTATGTTGTTTCACGTCCGCCATTTTCAGTGTGTGAGTCAAAGTGACATCACCAAAGAAACACCCTTGCTCTATTTTTAGATTTAAGGCTCATTGAGCTCAACATTCACCATGTTATCGCTCTCCTCGCCGCCAGTGTTTGTGAGTTTTGGCGTGTTTGCATACATTTGTACTTTTCATTGTGTCTTCCTTAAACTTCAGCGGTTTACATTTCCCGCGGTCACAGAAGTTCCCTGTCATCTTAACTAGGTGCAGCTAGAAAGTGCGAGCGCGTTACCTCTCGTGCCCGTCCCTCCATTGGAAATAACGAACTAACGGCGCGCAGCGCCATGCATTTCGCGTTGTCGCGGATGAAAGTGAGGACCGGGAGGGTGTTGCGGATGAAAGTAAGGACCGGGGGGTTTGCTCACTATTATGCCGCCTAGGTCGCCTCTATGGACGCGCTGGCCCTGCTCAGGACACTGTTCATATTTCTGCCGCGCCACAGAGCGTTATTTGAATAGTTTCATTTTAAATAACATGCGAATGTGCGCGTCTGGTGTGCCATGTCGTGGCTCTGAGCGGTGCATCCGGTGTATGACGGCCTTTAGTTATTGCCTCAAGCAGGTCGTACACCAGAAGCGCTGCTCGCGACAAGCAGCGTCGCGCCACACAGAGGCATGCATTTCTGAATTCTAAACATAAGTTTCTATTAGGTGACACACACCGGCGCTGCAAGTGTGTGATACTACTGTCATGTGCGCGCCGTGTCGCGGTACATCCGGTGTGTGATGCCCTTCAGTCAAAGTTAATTCAGTGTGCTTTGTTATTAGTCTCGGTATAGGCTACAAGCTCGGAGCTTTAAACTAACACACAGTTGGCTGTAAAACTACACAAAGACACAAATGATTTTGTACTCTCTGCTTGGTCTGTGTCCGAGTCGTACATGTACGGTTGAATGCTGGTCCTCTTACTCATGTTGCTTCTCTCTGTCTGCCTGTCTGTTGCCATACACAAAGTGGGGGAGCTCTTGGCTCCGCCCCCTTGCTAAGTTGGGCGGGAAGTCAAAACTAATTTTCATGTGAAGCAACACGCCCCTAAAACAGCAAACTGTGTACACGCCCCCAAAATGACACTTTTTAACACATCATAATAAAAAAATCTGAATTGTGTTTTGAACTGAACCTGAACTGGCACACTCAGAAGAACCATAATATTAATATTACATCTTAAAAAAGGGGTAAAATAGGTGCCCTTTAAGAGCACATGAGGACGTCTAGCATATACTCTGATGTACAGTGGGGGAAATAAGTGACGAACACGTCATGTTTTATTTCCTGGGAATAATACATCTAAAGAAGCTGTTGACATGGAATTGAACCAGATTACCCAATACAAACATACAAAATGAGTTATTGTATGTGTGATAACAATGAAATGACAGAAGGAGAAAGCACTGAACTACTGAACAGTATTTACTACTTTATATAAAAGGCTTTTTGGTGGTAGCAGCTTAAAAACGCCTCTCATATGGAGAATGAAGTCACATGCATTGCTCAGGTGTGCGTTTTTCTCAGACTTCAACAGAGTGTAAAAATCTTAATGGTTCTGTGGGTCTCGTCTATCAAATCTGATTTTTATTTAGAATTTAAACCCAGCCATGGCCACCGGGCATACAAGTGTTGACAGGATGCTACTCGCGAGACTCGGGACACTTTTGAATTTCTGTGTTGTGTTGTTGTGTCAGTAAATCAGTGCAATCCGTTCAGTGTGTTACAGTTTAGTATATGTTTTATTGACTATTCTCCATTTGTCCACTGTCAGTTTTACAAGGATCTGAGGTTGGAAAGTGGGACAGGTAGGAATGTCGCGCGACATACATTGTGCACACGTAGGCTTTGAATATCACTTTTGTGAGACACACTAGGTAAGGGGCGTGCTCCTCCCGCTGTACTTTTGTTTTTCCTCTTATCTTAGTGTAGGTAAGATTTTCTTTTCAATATTGATATATTTTTCTTTTTGGATAGTTAGGGTAGAGGTTGAGCCAATAGAATAGGTTTTTTTGTTTTATTTATTTCTATTTTTTTGGATGCTGCCCGCGTCTCATCTCTCCAACTCTCACATCTACCTGTTTGTGTCCCGTTTATTGTCTGTGATTTTCAAAATGTTCTTGTAAATATTTCTTGTTCTTTATTTTGCACTTTATATCACTATCTTTGTAAATAAAACTCACTTTATTGCACTTAGTTAGTCATGGTATTTTGTCCCTCACTCGATGATATTGTGTGTTTGCTTATGTGTTTCATTCTTTAATGTTACTCTCCTCCCCCTTTACTAACCATCTTTAAGATTGCAACAATTGGATTAGAGTCAGATGATTGGCTGGGCCATTCTACAGCTTGATTTTCTTTCTCTGAAAGCATTTGAGAGTTTCCTTTGCTGTGTTTTGGATCATTGTCTTGCTGAAATGTCCACTCTGGTTTCATCTTCATCCTCCTGCTAATGTAGATGTTGGACTGAAGCAGCTGATATTCATTAACACTGAGGATGGGCAGAGGGTTGCTGAAGAACTGAAGAGATTTCAGCTGCTGTCTGGGCTTTCACCGCCGGAATACACCTTCCTTTCTTCATGTGTTCAATACTTTTTCCCCTATGTCATGTCATTTTATTACACATGACTTCATTTGTAAACTAATTAGTTTAGTTTCCTTTGCATATATGGATTTCTATGCTTGTTACCAACATTCTGTGAAAATTTCAAGTCAACATCACCCTTAGAAATATGTTTTCTAAGAAAAAGGGTGACTTGTCTAATACTTATTTCCCCTGCTGTATTTATCAACAGTTGTTGAGAAAACCTGCTCAAATATACATTAAGGATGTTACGTCATAATAACAGGAAGTGGAATGTGTGTCACAGGAAGCTCTCCTCCACTTCTGGACTTCCAGAATGTTCGGTCAGCAGCTCCTCACGCTCGGGTTCAGTGCTCGGGGCCTCCATAGATACCGTCTCCTCGTCAGAGCTGAAGGAGCTGGGAGAAACAGAAAGACTTGCTCAGTGTTGAATGCATGGGCTATATGATAAACTTCTGGGTAAAAATTGAAGCAACTAGCTATGGGTCGTTCTTGAATGATTCATCATTTTGAATGAATCTTTAATGTGACTCTGGAACGATGAGTCCTCTCAGGGAGTGATTCGTTCATTAGTGCATTCGCACATTGCACAGGAGGAGGAAAAGTTTAGTTCACTGGGCCACCGCAGTTTTCACAAGCTTTGGAGACGTAACGTAAATTACGCTTTTAAATAATAGGTCACCTATAGCTTTCATCATGAGCCACGGCTGTGTTCAAAATGACATCAATGTTTTCAAAGTGCACTGTGAAGGGAGCACAATTGTATACATGAAGATCGCTAAAACTGAACTGTAAAAATACTTTGAAAGCAAATTACACCTAAGAGAGATTACCCTAATGCTTTTAAAAAATAATTCCAAGTTAAATTGTTAGAATGTTTCAAATGAATAGGGCAAAGGGGGGATAACTGGGAATAGAACACAGCCAGGAACTGTTTCTAACTAAAGCTCCATAGGTGTAGTCACAAGCATACAAGTTTGCGACGCTGTTCGCTGTGCGAATGTTCGTTGGAACGATAGATTTAGGAGACGCCAAATCAACAAACTATGTTTGTAACAATGCAACTTGCGACTTTAGTTGGCTAACAATGATTTTCGGAAACTAACCCCTGTTCAGCAAAATATTTGACTGTGTGTCACTGCATCCTAAACGACTAAAACTATATAACTAAAGCTAAGTCCACTGTGCTGAGTGAGAGCGCTTCTCTTCTGTTAAACTGAACTGTCGCTGCATTGATGACGTAAGCGTGCTCCAGCTCGGAAGCAATGTGATTGTAGGCCGTCGGGGAAGAGGAGAGGGGGGACAAGCATGCTTCGACACAGTTCAAGGCAACTGTACATAGTGTGAGTACGCCCTAAATGTCACTTTAAGCTGAATAATAGTATCTTGAAAAATATCTAGTCAAATATTATGTGCTGTCATCATGGAAAAGATAAAATAAATCATTAATTAGAAATTAATTATTAAAACTATTATGTTTAGAAATGTGTTGAAAAAGTCTTCTCTCTATTAAGTGAAGTTTATTTCTAAACTAATTTGGAGAGAATCACGTGCTTATGATTGCTTGCGGCTCGTACGCATTATCCATTTCAATATTCACCAATCAGATGATTCCTACGCCACTATAAATACCCTAAGTTCCATATAACAGCCATCTTCGTTTTGAAGAATCCCCCCTTCCACCCCTACTCCTACTCCTCCTTTCCTAGATGGGTGGCACGGTGGCCCAGTGGTTAGCACTGTTGCCTCACAGCAAGAACGTCACTGGTTCTAGTCTTTACCAAGCCAGCCGACTTTCTGTGTGGAGTTTACACGTTCTCCCCGTGCTCACGTGGGTTTCCCCCGGGTTCCCCAGTTTCCTCCCACCGTCCAAAAACATGCAACTTAAGTTAATTGACTATTCCAAATCAGCACCATAGACATGCTCCTAGTAAGAAGTTATCTCTTAAGAGCAATCACTATCTGTTCATTAGCTGCTACAGCAGGGGAGTTCTCAAGATCTACTTGAGCTCAAACTCCCCTCTTGCCTTGCAAATGGGAGGGAGCCCCGGGCTCGAGGATCTTATGAGCTCAGGGCTCTCACCCGGGACAGCATGCCAAACAAGCTTTCTAATCAATCATCAGCTAAGTGTGAACTCTTGAAACAGAAATTGTGGAAATATATATCATTTCTTTTGTTTGAAAACAGAAGACTCCATTTATACTAAAAATAAAAGCCATGCTCTAATTCACACATTAAAATCGCTCCCATTTCCACAGATGAACACATTATTCACACATTTTCTTTTTGAGATAAAAAGAGAAGTGACCCCTCGGCCCCTCGGAAAGGAAGAGGAAGAGGTGATGTCTCATCGTTCCTTCATCCTTTGCGGTTTATAATTGTCTGATGTATTTTTAGTGGGCTTCACCTCGAGGGGATTTCTGTGGCCGTCGGCTCGTCCTGGATATCTTCCTCTGGTTTGGGATCAGGGATGGGAATGATGTACTCATTGTGTGGAGCCTCTGCGTCTCCATCAATCTGTGGACGTGGGGTCAGCTCTGGTGTTGGAGATTGAGGAGAAAAGGCTCCTGGGAATGGAGACGGGACCCTCGGCTTCATGCGAGCCACCGCTGGGTGATCGCTCTTCAGAAAACTGTCGTTCACCTGAGAGTATTTCTGAGAAACAGACATGATGCATTAATGAAAGAGCAAAAACAACATGTTTATACTGTAGGACACACACTGGCTCACAATTATAGCCTCCTGTACACTACCTGACAAAAGTTTTAGGAACAACCAATAATAACTTGACTTCTAGTTGATCATTTGGTATCAGAAGTGGCTTATATTAAAGGCAAAGGCCTTTAGATTACACTTATTTTACCAAAATAAAATATGATCATGCCTTGATTTTAATTATTTAATTAGGACAGTAAGGTCTGACTTCGCTAAGACAAAAGTCTTGTCACTTAACAGAAATAATGTTCATCCCAGAGTTCATCAAGATTCTTTGGACTCATTTTCAATGCCGCTTCCTCCATCTTACCCCAAACATGTTCAATAATGTTCATGTCTGGTGACTAGGCTGGCCAATCCTGGAGCACCTTGACCTTCTTTGCTTTCAGGAACTTTGATGTGGAGGCTGAAGTATGAGAAGGAGCACTATCCTGCTGAAGAATTCGCCCTCTCCTGTGGTTTGTAATGTAATGGGCAGCACAAATGTCTTGAAACCTCAGGCTGTTGATGTTCACTCACTCTGCAGATCTCTCGCACGCCTTCATACTGAATGTAACCCCAAGTCATGATTTTTCCTTCACCAAACTTGACTGATTTCTGTGAGAATCTTGGGTCCATGTGGGTTCCAGTAGGTCTTCTGCAGTATTTGTGATGACTGGGATGCAGTTCAACAGATGATTCAGCAGAAAAATCGACCTTCTGACACTTTTCCAAATGATCAACTAGAAGCTAAGTTATTATTTGTTGATCTTACGACAGAAATTACTGACAAGACTAGGTAGTGTATACTGTATGTGTGTAAACTAAAGAAATGATTAATATAATATTTTTAGTCTCATCTGCTCTCTACAGTAGCATGTAAATGTATGTAAAAATACAGGGAGAAAAAACACAAATATTATAATAAATTATTTGAAATGTCATTTATTTGGATATATTGTAAAATGTGATTGATTCAGGGGATTAAGACTTTTTAGAAACATTTTTAGTGCAACATGATCCTAAAATGATTTAAATATGATAATTTGATGATTAGAACACCTACAGCCTCCCGTATTTGTGTGCATAATCAAACATTTAGAATAATAATAGTTTTTTTTTAGAAAGAAGTTTCATCTGCTTTCTAAATTAATGAAAAAAAAGTAAAATATTATAATAATTTATATGAATTTTCTTCTATTTGAATATATTGTAATATGTGATTAACTTTGGGGATTAAGACGTCCCATTGAGACCTAAAGGACACCTATTATGCCCATTTTTACAAGATATAAAATAAGTCTCTGATGCCCCTAGAGTGTGTATGTGAAGTTTCAGCTCAAAATACCACACAAATAATGATCTTTAATTCTTTGAAACTGACCCTTTTAGGCTTTGGAGACTGTTGCTTTAAATTCAAATGAGATTGTGCTCTTTCTAAAAGATGGCGGAGCTACAAGTGCCTGTGTGTCAGTATAGTGGCAGATTCAAAAACAAGACTAATTTTCTATGCTAATGAGGGAGAGATGGTCACTAATGGGCGGGGCTTTCCCCCTCTGATGACACGTACAAAGGGAGAATGTCAATCAAGATTGTGTTTATCAAGTGTGATTATAAAAATAAAATTAATACATTTTTACCATAAGAAGCTGGCTATATTCACAGACATCGTGCAACCCTGCATCATGGTGCATTGACAGATTTTTTCTTCACAACACAAGAAAAAAATTGTATTAAAATCTATAAATATATTAATATTTATATATTATTTGTAATACAATTTTGTCCTTTAATGCAAGCAGTCAGATATATGAACTGTACCTTTATTTAATTGCTCATATTTGAATGTTTTAGACAAAACTCCAATACATGCACAGAACAACATGGTGCATTTATAACAAATAAACCATACACGTCAACCCTCCCGTTTTTCCCGGGATTCTCCCGTATTTTACAGTTATATCCCGCAATCATCCCGTAAAGGTATTTTCTCCCGTATTTCCAGTCTTTCTCTGATGGGTGGCAAATAAACATTAAAGAGCCATTCCTGCTTATACACAGCCCATATCGTCGAACCACCAGGGGCCGCCCCTTGCTCTTAAATTTGAGTCTGTTCTGTGCTTTCGTTTTTTTTAGGCATGAAAACATTTTGAAATAAATATAAACACGGCAGGATTCCCTTCATTTTCAATACAGGTGCCGTCGCCCTTCTTATGCAATCTTCAGAACAGTCATATAGAGGTGCGTGGCTGTCAGCTGACGCGCTCCATAGTGGTACATAGACATTGTTTCCCAAACGGATTCTGTACACGGAATTTGAAGCAGAGCTAAATTCTTGGTTTTGGGTGCATTTTTTTAACAGACATAATTTAAAAAGAATATAAATTCATATACACATAATTAATAGTAATAATATCTGAAGATGTCGATCTTGGTGTTTTTTTTTTCTCAAACACAACTAATTTTGTCCTAAATAAGCATAAAAAGTTAGGAAACAAATCGAATTCTATTATTATAACGTTAGATGTGTGCATTTTTAAAGTGACACGTGTTATTAATTGTAATCAAACGAAAAAATGTAAATAAATTAGAGATCCGTTCGTTGCTCTTTAATCAGAATGTGTCAGTTATACAGTGAAAAAAAAGTCGCACTACAGGCACACTTATGTCAGGATCAGGATTTCTTTAACAGCCGAGAGGAGAGGAAAAGTTACCTCACGAACATGCAAAAGAAAAAAAATAAGATAAAGCAAAGATAAAATAAATCAGTTATTAGAAATTAGTTATTAAAGCTATTATGTTTAGAAATGTGTTAAACAGAAATTGGGGAATAAAGTCACAGGAGGTCTAATAATACTAACTTTTTCTGTACATATAGCTATAAATAACAAAAATCTGCTGAACACTTGACATTTCTTTTAGAAAGCACTTCGGCGAAAAAAAAATGGGCACCACAATGTCAGAATCATTTCCTCTCTACGATACTGGACGCTAGTAAAGAGGGTGGGGGTGTCTCCATGCCGCCCTTAGCAAGATGCCACCCTGGGCAATCACCCATATTGCCCATGCCTAAATTCACCACTGAGGTCACATAAAATACATTTTACAACATGTAGGCTCTTGTGTTTAGTACATTAAGTTAGGGGCGAGCACCAGCCCTTGTTCTTAGATAGAGTAGGATAGGATTAGGATACTCAGAAGACCTTATCGTGTGTTTATTCATTTTGTTTTCATTTAGTTAGTTAAACTTTGATGAGGAGTTAGACATTGTTTGGGTTTTGTTTTTTTCTTTTCCTAGTTTTGTTCACCTTGGGAATTGTAAATAAAAATCACAGTTTTTTTTTTGCTATATCTGCTTTGGTTGTCTTTTTACTTCATTCAGTGTGTGTGTATATATATATATACTAAATGTCAAACCCCATTTTCCCTTAGGCCAGGGGTGGCCAAACTCAGCCCTGGAGGTCCGATGTCCTGCATATTTTAGTTCCAACCCCAATTAAATATACCCGAACCAACAAATCAAGCTCTTTCTATGTATACTAGAAACTTCCAGGCAGGTGTGTTGAAGGAAGTTGGAGCAAGATCAGTGGTTTGTAACTTTTTTGGGGGGCTCGTCCGGGATATTTTAACCCACTTTAAAATCTTTTTAACAATATTTCTAAAATGATGTTTAACAAAGCAAGGATTTTTTTACAGTATTTTCTATAATATTTTTTCTTCTGGAGAAAGTCTTATTTGTTTTATTTCGGCTAGGTTTTAAGTTTTTAAAAAACATGTTAAGGTCAATATTATTAGCCCCCTTAAGCAATATTTGTTTTTTGATTGTCTAAAGAACAAACCACTGTTATACAATGACTTGCCTAATTACTCTAACTTGCCTAATTAACCTAGTTAAGCCTTTAAATGTCACTTTAAGCTGAATACTAGTATCCTGAAAAATATATAGTCAAATATTATGTACTGTCATCATGGCAAAGATAAAATAAATAAGTTATTAGAAATTAGTTATTAAAGCTATTTTGTTTATAAATGTGTTGAAAAAATCTTTTCATTAAACAAAAATGGAGGAAAAAATTCACAGGATCTAATAATTCTGAGTTTTCTGTACATATAGCTATAAATACTGAAAACACTTGACATTTTTCTGCATGTTTCCATCTCTGGCGATTTTTAGAAGGTACTTCGGCAAAAAAAAGGGCACCACAATGACAGAATGACAGAAATAATTCATGAACATTCATGAATATGAAAATGAGATAAATCTCTGACCATGGAAACAAAACAGGAAGCGCAAAGCCAACCTTTTTATATCCGTCTGAGAGCATGTTCCCCATGGTGTGCACCAGAAAGGAGAACTCGGGACGCTTCTCGTACTTCTCATCCCAACATTTCCTCATGACCTCATAACTGCAAAGGAACAAAACCACCAGCCATTTAGTCCAGATGCTTATTTATAAAAGCCACAAGAACTTTCCAGAAGCTCTTCACAGCCACACAACCAGTGCAATAGACTTAGGATAAACGCAATAATAAGCATGCAGGCTGTGTGTTTATTTGACTATCACTCATGATTTAAAGGGAAACGCACATTTCGTCGGAGGCATACGAGGGTTTGGCCATGCGGTATCCTCTCTTCAGGGCGCTGTAAAACAACTCGTTCATCGGCAGGTCTGGATATGGGGTTCCTCCTGCAAAAAACACACAAAAAATTATAATAATAATTATTAATTGGTATATTTAATAATATTAGTAAAAAAATAAAATAAACATGAAATAAACGTGGTTACTGTTAATCCCAACATAGAGAATTATTAGCCCTCCTGAATTAAACAAAAAAGTTTCTAAATATAATAGTTTAAATAACTCATTTCTAATAACTCATTTCTTTTATCTTTGTCATGATGACAGTAAATAATATTTGACTAGATATTTTTCAAGATACTAGTATTCAGCTTAATGTGACATTTAAAGGCTTAATTAGGGTAATTAGGCAAGTCATTGTATAACAGTGGTTTGTTCTGTAGACAATCGAGAAAACAAATATTGCTTAAAGGGGCTAATAATATTGACCTTAAAATAGTTACAAAAAAATGTTAACCTGCTTTTATTCTAGCCAAAATAAATCAAATTAGACTTTCTCCAGAAGAAAAAATATTATAGGAAATAGGGTTGGGCGATGTTGACCAATTTGGCATTGTACGATGTCTAATGTGAAACATCGCAAGGGACGATGGCATCCTCAGCATAGTCGGAGGTGAATTATTTATTCATGAATAATTAATTAATTCATAACAAATGTATTATTTGTAGCCTACCAGACCCACATGGTCTTTGTTTTACCCATAACCAAATCATAAATAAATAAAGATAAGTTACACACAAATTACCACCTGTCAATCACTTTTTCCACGGGACTCTAGCATGAACAGGCGGAGTGATCCGTGTTGTTATAATAGCGTCGACAAACTTGGTTGGTAAAAAAGGTGCACAACCAACAGGAACCAACCAACAGTATCTGAGGTTTTCACTAAAATTACTAAGTACAAGCGTGAAAGCGAAAGATTAAAGCAGTGTACTGACGCTGTGACACGTTACTTGATAGATTTAAAAGGCCGAAAGATGGTTAGACAGAGCCTAGATTAGTTAAATATCACGTTTGACAACTATAGTGAGACGCGATCCAGTTCGACGTGCAATGCTCTCTGGGGCTCAGACGAGCGCATGACAGTGCTTGTGTGTGGCCAGGCACACATAGGGCTCAACCTGTGTAGTGTACATGCCTTTTTGAGTGTGGGATATAAAGTGCCCTTCCAAAATGAACGTAAGTGCTCACTTTATGAACTGGTCAGTTTCGTTTTCATTTTGAGGTTGAGGGCGGCGTGATAGTCCTTTGCCTAGAGCGGCTTGCTCCGGCCCTGGCGATCTCTCCCCCCCCCCCCCCCCCAGGTTTTCAGTTTGCGATCGCCCCCCTCATCGCCCCGCTCTTCAGTTTAGTTACTTCGCATTATTGCCATGATGTGCCCTCATCTTCAATTCTGCACATGCCCTTTGGAAAGCCTCTGCACGGGCCTGTGTGTGTAGCTGTGTCTGTGTGGTCATGTGATGTGCGTCTTCAGCAGACAGAGGGCTGTTCAGAAATGCTAGGTGAAACACCAGTGTGGATGTGGATCATTTTCATTTTAAAATGCCATTTTTAACTAAGCTGTATTAGTGTAAACAGAGCCTGAGTGTGTGTTTTTTTGCGAGCGGGTTTGCGACGGGGGGCGGGCGGAGGATCAGCGATGCCGGCTCAGCATCGTAATGTCTATCGGTCGTTGGCGATGGACGATGGCATTGTCTATCGACCCAACCTAATAGGAAATACTGTGAAAAATGATTTGCTCTGTTAAACATCATTTGGGAAATATTTATAAAAGAAAAACACATTCACAGGAGGGCTGATAATTTTGATTAAAAATGTTGTAACTGTACGGTATATTAATAAAATGAAAAGTGTCTGTGTATTATTTGATAAACTGCAGCTACCATGAAAATGAATGACAATGTTTAATTAACATTAACACTGTTATTTCAGCACAACTGAGAGATAATGTTTTTATAATATTTTTTTAAATAATATTTATCTTACAATCTTTATTTAATATATTTATTTGCATGTTTTAAGTTACATTTAAAAACATGTGTGTAGTTTGTTAATTTATGTACACTTTTTATAGCCTAATTATTTTAGTGTTATTATTATTATTACATTATTAGTGGTATTAAGTATGATTTCTTACTGAGTTAAATGGAAACTGCATCTTTCAGTGGAAACTGGCTGAAATAAAATAAGTTACTTTTACTTGAATGAATGAATGAATGAATGAATGAATGAATGAATGAATGAATGAATAAATAAATAAATAAATAAATAAATAAATAAATAAATAAATAAATGCATATTTTTTTAAGATTAGATTTTTTTTAAGATTAAGTTTTTGGTATCACTGAGATATTACAACAGATTTAAATTTGTTTATATTTTTATACTTTAACTTCCATTTTAAAGATTAAATGATTGTTACAATTGTTTTTTTTTTTTGTCAAAACCAGAAATACGCTATGTATTATTTCTATAAATGGGCATAGATTATTATTTTTTTAATCTAGCATAATCTCACTGTAATCTTGGAATTAATCTAGATTAAAATGGCTCATGAATCTGCTGAAGGCATTCAGAATATGTGTGCTACCCAAATAATGACTAAAAGTAAGTCTTTGAGAACGGGTTTCATAAGCCAGGTGGCGCATTAGACCAGGGGCTCATCTCCTGTTTCCAAAATGCATCACAAACTGCTAGAGGAACTGTTCTACTATGATAATTGGTGATGAAAATAAATGATGTTCAATAAGATGTACTTGTGTTTACTGTTTATTCAGCTAAACATCAATGTTGAACTGTAGGCCTACATAAGCTCCAAACAGCCATTCTTGATGACCTTAATCTGACTAAAGTCATCACTGAACTAAACAGAAATGGAGTTAAGACGTGGAGTATGCAGATATTAGTGGCATTATTGAAGGAAACACCACAATCAAACTATTACCATCATGGAGGACTTTTCATCATATTTTCCGACAAGATCCACACACACGGCTGTCAGTAAAGGACCACACACACACACACACACCACACATGAAATGTTCATGAGTGAATGTGAAACTGCCGAACTGCAGTTAAAGTCACCCGAAATTACATTAAACTCTTACATGAAAGCACTTCACTTAAACATCTTTATTATATTATTGTCTATTAAGGCAAATAACTAGATTACAGATGTCCATGTAAGTGTAGTCAGTCGTGTCTTCGAAGTAAGTGAAAGATCCAGAAGGGCATCCTGCTGATTTGATTCAGAAGGTAATCTTTTTTTGTCAGACGGCTCACGGGCCAGGTATACATCCGCGCTAAAATATCAAGGTGAAAGTCATCATAGCTTGCGTAGAATAGACCAAGCTCCCAACCCAACTTTGAGAATAGATTAACAGCGATATTTCTTATTTAATATTTTTTATTTTTATCGCCCGATAAGAGTTTCTTTTACACACAGCACTATTCATCAATATCAGTTCCAAAGCAGTGGACCAATCAGAAGAACTTGTAGGCGGGGCAAGCACTGCAAGCTTCTGTTTACAGTAGCAAGTTGGCATGACGACTTAAACAATTTTTTAATTATTATTATTTATTTATTATTATTATTAATTATTATTTTATTTATTATTATTATTATTATTATTTCAAAGAAAAAAATATCATTTTGCTTACCCCATTGGTGGATTATTTAGCTTGTTTTAAAGAAAAACTCACCTAATTTTGACTTACTTTTTCTGAGACTATATTTTTGCTTGTGTAGAAAATGCTTCTTGATTTTAAAGTTTTACGACATTTGGATTAGAAGCAAGACAAAAACTTTAAGTAAGAAAAGCATTTTTTGCAGTATTTGTAATGAAATATTTGCTTCTTTCATCAATATTTAATAATAATGCATCAAATTTCCCCCCTAAAAAAATTTACTTTGCATTTTTACTTAGTTTTAGATATAAAAAAGTAATTCTTAAAGACACATTTACAAATCGAATTGGCTTTTTGAAAAGACGTTCATAATAATAAAATAAGAAAAAACATCTGCTAATAGATCAGAAAATAAAACTATTCCCATTCCCAAGGAAAAACATCCCATCAAGTGACTTTTTGTCTTGTTTTAAGCAAGAATAAAACTACTAATAATATTGTATTAATATTGTAGCTCATCACATAATTGTATCTTGATTAAAAAATAAATAGAATAAATAAAATTTCTATTGACAAACGGGGCAAATAACTTTTAGAAAAAAAATTGTTGTAATCATTTCTCTACAACAGTAATGTTGGTTTTAAAGTCTAAAGATTCGTGATTCTCCCTGACATCCTCTGAGCTCAAGTGGAAATGTCTCCAGCTAAATATAAATCTAAAACAAAACTAATGTTAATATTTAAATGATTTAAAAACCTCAAGCGCTTTATGAGCTCATCGGACGTCCGTTCGGATGAGGAAGTGAAACTTTTATGAGCGCTGTTACGGCATAAGTTATGAAAGAGATCTCTATGCAGCACAGACTCTGTTTGTGCTCAACTTGAAGACTGAAGCAACAACACACAGCCAAAAGTCATATGATGTGCGATGAGGACAGATTTCAGTTACAGGACTGATATATTTCACTGTGAGACACCTACTGGGAACTTCCTCTGTCTGAACCACCATCCTGTTATTTTATTCAAATAAAAATATAAAGAATCGACCGTTTGGTCATACTAAACTGATGTTATTTGATGAATTATCTGAACAATACACTCTCAGAAATAAAGGTACAAAAGCTGTTGCTGGGGCTGTACCTTTACAAAAGGAATATTTTTGTACTTTACAGCTGTGCATTAGTACCTTTAAGGTACACTTTTGTACCTTTAAAGTACTAATAGGCACACATTTGTACTTTTTAGGCATTAATATGCACCTTTAAAGATCTGTTAGGAACAAAAAAAGTACATTTTGAAAAGGTACCGCTCCAGTGACAGATTTTGTGCCTTTATTTCTGAGAGAGTATGAATTCTATAATAATAATAATAATAATAATAATAATAATAATAATAATAATAATAATAATAATATGTAGGGGTGCTTATAATATTGACCTTAATTTTTTTATACAGTGCATCCAGAATATTCATAACACTTCACCTTTTCCACATTTTTTTATGTTACAGCCTTATTCCAAAATTAATTAAATTAATTTATTTCCTCAACATTCTACACACAATCCCCCATAATGACAATAAAAAAAAGAGTTTTTGAAATTGTTGCAAATGTATTTAAAACAAAAAAATCACATGTACATCAGTATTCACAGCCTTTGCTCAATACTTTGTTGATGCACCTTTGGCAGCAATAACAGCCTCAAGTCTTTTTGAATATGATGCCACAAGCTTGGCACACCTGTCTGGAAATTTTTGCCCATTCCTCTTTGCAGTACCTCTCAAGCTCTATCAGGTTGGATGGGAAGCGGCGGTGTACAGCCATTTTCAGACCTCTCCAGAGATGTTCAATAGGATTTAGGTCTGGGCTCTGGCTGGGCCACTCAAGGACATTCACAGAGTTGTTGTGAAGCCACTCCATTGATATTTTGGCGGTGTGCTTTGGGTTATTGTCCTTGTGAAAAAAAACTTGTGAAGCAGGTTTTCATTCAGGATGTCTCTGTACATTGTTGCATTCATCTTTCTCTCTGTCCTGACTAGTCTTCCAGTTCCTGCTGCTAAAAAAACATCCCCACAGCATGATGCTGCCACCACCATGCTTCACTGTAAGGATGGTATTAGCCTGGTGATGAGAGATGCCTGGTTTTCCTCAAGCATAACGCCTGGCATTCACTCCAAAGAGTTCAATTTTACTCTCATCAAACCAGAAAGTTTAGTTTCTTATGGTCTGAGAGTTCTTTAGATGCCTTTTGGTAAATTCCAGGTGGGGAGTAGCTTCCGTCTGGCCACTCTACCATACAGGCCTGATTGGTGGATTGCTGCACAGATGGTCGTCCTTCTGTAAGGTTCTCCTCTCTTCACAGAAGAATGCTGGAGCTCAGACAGAGTGACCATCGGGTAATTGATCACCTCCCTGACTAAGGCTTTTCTACCCCGATCACTTAGCTTAGATGGCCGGCCAGCTCTAGGAAGAATCCTGATGGTTCCAAACATCTTCCACTTACGGATGATGGAGGCCGCTGTGCTTATTGGAACATTCAGAGCAGCAGAAATTTTTCTGTTATTCTGTTTGTTTTCAATTAAATTCTCAGATTAGGTCTGTCTGAGGTGTTGGGCGTGGCTAACATCCTTAGCTACGCCCATCCAATGGTCAGTTTTGACAACAAACAGAAATGGTGAGCAAATGGTCTGTTAGGCTGTAATAACTCTCCATTTTCCCCATCTTTCTGAATGAAGTGCCTACTTTACTACATCCAATCAGCTCGCTGTAAAAAAAACAACAACAAAAAAAGCCACACCCACTGTTTTCTCATTTAATATTTCGCTTCTCTAAGAACTGCGTCACAATACGAAAAAAAAAGTGGTCACAGCATCCAGTTCATGAAGACTTTAGAAATATAATTGAAGTCTCAGGTGCTTATCTCAGAAACAGTTTGTACTGTAGTAGATGTAAATGTTTTGGGACATCGGCTGATGCAAGTACCTTGCTCCTGGTAGATGTCCTGCTGGTACGGAGACTCGTAGGGGGACGGCTGGATGTCTGCGTACTTGATACTGTCTGTGAGTTCCTGCATTGGGACGTATTCAGTCTGCTCGTCTTTGGTCATGTCCATATAACCTCCATCACACTCACTGCCGAACGACACATACCTGCACACACACACACACACACACACA